>WOXC01008748.1:0-217500 GCA_011680675.1 Gymnobelideus leadbeateri | reverse complement strand
TCTTGAAGGATGATTTCTAGGTTCTTTCTTTGATCATGGCTTTCGGGTAGCCCAATGATGTTTAAATTATCTCTCCTGGGTCTGTTTTCCAGGTCAGTGGTTTTTCCCATGAGATATTTCACATTGCCTTTTATTCTATCAATTGCTTAGATCTGTTTAAGAGCATCTTGATTTCTCATAAAGTCACTAGCTTCCATTTGCTCCAGTCTAACTCTGAAGGAATGATTCTCCTCAGTGAGCTTTTGAGATTCTTTTTCTATCTGGCAAATTAGACTTAAGGCATTCTTCTACTCATTGCCTTTTTGATCCTCTTTTGCCACTTGAGTTAGTCTATTTTTTAAGGTGTTATTTTCCTCAGTCAGGCTGTTGACTATTGTTTCATACTTCTTCTGCATCTTTCTCATTTCTCTTCTCAATTTTTCTTCCACTTCTCTTATTTGGTTTTTAAAGTCCTTCTTAAGGTCCTCTATGGCCTCTAACCCACTCCTATTTTCATTTGGGGCTTTTGGTGCAGGAGTTCTGACTTCCCAGTCCTCCTCCTTTTCCATGCTTTGATCCTCTTTGTCTTCAAAATAGGAGTCTAATGTTGCATTTTTTCTGTTTATTTTTCCCTTTGCCTAGGTATGTTGCCACTTAATTACTTGACTTTTGGGCTTGTTGCCACAGTAGGACTCTGCCACCAGACAGGGGAGCTTCCATCCCAAACATTGGGGTCTTCTCAACTGCTGGAGTTATTAGTTGGGTGCCTTCTCTGAAGCTCCTACACTCTCTGGGAAGCTGGTCATACACCCCAAGACCTCCACCCCAGACCACAATCCAGATCCAGGGAGGTCAAAGCAAAATCAATTACCCCCCAGACTAATCACCAGATCCACCTAAAGTTTGCAGGCCAGGAGCTGAAGCTGCCACCGAAGCTGCAAAATGGCGGCTGTGCCAAGGCTCTTCAGTGGCTTCTCAACCCCAGGGGAAGAAGCTGACATGTTCCCAAATACTGGTCCCAAAGTCCAAAGGGCACTAACCTCTCACTTTGTCCTAGGCATATATGTGTTGATAATTCTGTAATTGCCACAGCTGCTGTTGTTCTGGGGTCCCTCCAGCTGGCTGCTAGCCAGGCCACCCTGTGGCTAAAACCTCCAACTCAAGTGGACCTGGGCTCGGCTCCCAGAGTGCTGGGCTGGCCGCTCCCTGCTGGGCTGCCAGGCTGTTCTCAGTGAGAGGTTAGCTTCTCTGTGTCTTTCTGTGGATTCTGGAGCTCCAGAGGTTGTTCAGAGTCCCCTTTTACATGATTTTGAAGTGGTGTGGGCTGGAGGGCAGTGGAAGTGCTGTTCCTACTCTGCCATCTTGGCTCTGCCCCTGCCTCAACCACAACTTAATTTAACCAATAACAATGATTTTTAAAGTCGATTGATTGGCCTAGAGAGTAGTTTTCATTGCACTTCTTCATGTTTTGTTTCCAGTGCCTTCTACACTGTGAGAATACTGTGTTGATTTAGAATCTGAACACCAAATTGAGCAGAAACAGAATTTATAGTAATTTATTTTTTAAAGCAATTTTTACATCCAGATACTAGCAGATGCCTTGCAATCACAGCATTCTGATAAAGGAAGAGTTGCAATAAACACAATTGTTCAGAGAAAAAAAAAGCCATCTGTTCAAACTAAATGAATCCTTACTGCCTACTCCCAAGGTCATTTTTATGAACATTTTGCGCAGTTTTGGTAAAAGTGCTTCCCTGATGCTGTACATTTATCAAGAGATAAGTGCAGTATCACTCAGCATTCCTCAGATTTAAATAGATAATTAGGCAGTCTCATGTACTAAAGCCAGCAGTGAGTCAAAATGCTCCTTAAGCAACTGTTCGACATCAACATTCCCAGTAGATTTTGGCGGCTCTTAAAAAATAGAAACTAGTCCTGATTGAGTATAAAATGCTACATTATAATCCCAGGGTTTGAAGTCTAAAGATCTGGATGCAGATTCAAACACTCTACTTCCCATGTTGTATTTAAACTTCACCATTCTGAGGCTCAGTTTCCTCAGTTATTTCCTCTCTTTTGTTGCCAATTTCTTTTTAATCACCTGTTCATTCTCTGCTGCCTATAAACTTGAATGGGGTCCTCCTGTTCTTAATAAAACATTCACTTTCACAAAACAGATTTCTTGATCCTGAAGGAGAGACTAAAAAGGAAGAAAAAAATGAAAAATAAAGAACTAAAATCTAAAAGGGTGGTTCAGACAATTGGGGAATAACTGAACAAATTCTGCTATGTCAATGTAATTTCTTATGCAGTGAGAAATAATATGTTATACAATTTCAAAGAATCTTAGGTAGTATAGAAAGCATGAAATGATCAGAACCAGGAAAACAATTTAGACAAAACACAATACTGTTCTCTTGGATCAATGACTAGACTGACTGTCTTCAGAGGATGCATAATGAAGCATATTACATACTTCCTGATAGAGAGGTGATAGACGCAAGATACTGAGGCATATGTTTTGGTTTGTAGCCACTCTGGATTAATTTTTTTGCCTTTGCTTATTTATTACTTCCTCTACCCCCTTTCTTAGTTTTTAATTTGGGATGATTAGTGATAAGTGATACAAAAAAGTAAAAGAAGAGGACAGTTTTGAAAGTGTTGTGAAGAATTAAGTATATGGCTGTTTTTAAAGCAAGCAGCATGAAATGGAGATTCATAGTTTCATACAAAATTCTCTTTTAGTTTATGCTATGTTTATGTAAATGTTCTTGTGTTCCTCCTCTCTCTTTCTGTCTCTTTCCCCTTCCCTCCTTCTGTCCCTCCCTCTCCCCCCACCTCTCTCTCCAGTTTAAAAACAAAAACAACAACAACTAAAATAAAATTCTTCACTTGATCCCGTCAACCTAGGGGCAGCAAGATCATATGGTAGATAGATTATTTAGCCTGGGTCCAGGAAGAATTGAGTTGAAACCTACCTGCTTCAGACACTTACTAACTCAGAAAGACATTTAACTTTTGTCAGCCTCAATTTCTTCATCTTTTTCCCCCTCACTTAATATTATTTTATTTTTTCCAATTACATGTAAAGATAGCTTTCAACATTCATTTTTCTAAGCTTTTGAGTTTCAATTTTTCCCCTCTGTCCCTCTCCTCCCTTCTCCCTAAAATGACAAGCAATCTGATATCGGCTATACATGTAAAATCATGCTAAACGTATTTCCACATTAGTTATGTTGTAAAAGAAGAATCAGAACAAAAGGGGAAAACTGAGAGAAAGAGAGAGAGAGAGAGAGAGAGAGAGAGAGAGAGAGAGAGAGAGAGAGAGAGAGAGAGAGAGAGAGAAAATAGCATGCTTTGATCTGCATTCAGATTCCATAGTTCTTTCTCTGGATATGGATAGCATTTTCTATCATGAGTCTTTTGCAATTTTCTTACATCATTGTGTTGCTGGGAAGAGCTAAGTTTATCAAAGTTGATCATCACACAATGTTACTGTTACTATGTACAGTGTTCTCCTGGCTCTGCTCACTTCACTCAGCATCAGTTCATATGATTCTTTCCAGGATTTCCTGAAATGTTCCTGTTCATCATTCCTTATTACATGATAGCATTCCATTATATTTATATACAACAACTTGTTCAGCCACTTCCAGAATTAATGGGCATTCCCTCAATTTCCAATTCTTGACCACTAATAAGAGAGCTATCAATATTTTTGAACATGTGGGTCCTTTACCCTTTTTGATGATCTCTTTCGGATACAGACCTAGCATTGCTGGATCAAAGGATATGCCCAGATTCATAGCCATTTGGCCATAATTTCAAATTGCTCTCCAGAATGGCTGGATCAGTTTACAACTCCACCAACAATGCATTAGTGTTCCAGTTTTCCCGTATCTTCTCCATCAGTTTCCACATCTTATAAATAATGATAAAGTTACCTACCTTTCAGGGTTGGGGTGAAGATCAAACGAAAAAACACATATTAAGTCCTAATAAGCAACATTATCACTTATTTCTTCCATTTTCTTCACTCTGCAGCATATGGCAACATTCTGAGATCTGGAATATTGAAAGGGAAAGAAAAAGGTTAGAGTAATCTCTAACAATGATTACTAAAGGAAAAATGTTCCAAACATTCAGTCTTGTTTGTCCTACACTTGTAATGCTGTTCTGCTCAAGGATTTTTAAGGAACAGTAGAAAGTATCAGAGTATGGGAAAATATTCACATTTTGTTTATTTGTAACTGCCACCAGAATCAAAGCGCACTTGGATACTTTTTAAGGGGAAAAATGATCCATTAAAATAAACTCCTAAAACTGATAACAAAATCAGGAGCTATGTCACCATTAAAAATATTTGATGGAAAACTTGAATTGAAGAGATGGAATTGATTGACTATCTCTAATTTTAGGTTTAGGCAGCCAAGCAGATCTATCACAGCATTCATCTCCAGGCTGCAATTATCCAGCATAGAGAGAATAGCATGACTCCAAACACTTAGTAATTAACCAAATGCTAAAATTTCCTAATAGAAGATTCTGCCCAATGTGATGTTCTAGAAGTGGTAAATTAATAATAGAAATTTCCTGAATGAAGTTTCTGTGATAAAGGTTTTTTAAAATGAATAAATCATTCAAACCACAAGAAAATAACTGAATACATTTGTATAACATCATAGGACAGTAAAGGTACATATATATGTATATATATATACATATAAATAATTTAATATAAAGATATTTGTAATGTATTTATATCTAGCATGACTTTATATCTTTTAAGAAATGATAGTACATTTAGGTGGACTCTGCTTCAAAAAATCCAAAACTTACTAATTTTCTTCTTGTTTGTAAAAAAAAAAAAGCTTAATTTTAATAAATGAACTATGTACATGATGTGTCTATATCATCTTGAAAGTATTCTTCTTAGTAGGAACTCTTTATTTTTAACTCTTGGAATGGTTAAAATTGAATATTGCCACAACTACTTAGAAGTTCTTTTGATTTCTTGTTATTACTATGGAAGTCTGAATGAAATTTATGTTACCATGCTGTTCAAAGTCCTGTAATAGTTTGTAAATAGTATATTATCTCTTTACATAGCATGCATATATACATACACTCATATGTCTATGTATAGGTGTGCACACATATGTACATATACATATACATATGTGTTTCTATATCTAGACATATGTGATAGAGGTTTGGTGCATGTCCACATCACCTAAAATGGCATGACTTACATGGAGACACTAGAGTCTTGGTTCTAGGAGACTAGAAGACTGGAACATACATGAATATTCTATGTTTGCATACCATGTGGTTGGGAATAGCCAATCGTGTTGTTTTTTTTTTTTTTAATGACCTGCATTCACATTTAAGACAAGGATTTCATTCACAGCAAATAACACCATATCATGGAGGGTCTCTCCTCCTTCAGACTCTGTGCCCTCTTAGGCTTGGGATTTTAGATATTTAAAAATTTGTTCTTTCCATATCTATGCACCTCCAAACTGTAAGATTGAGCCATGGTGATCTGGGAGACCAAGAGTCTGGGTTGGATGTTACAACCAGTCCATCAGGGAAACCCTGAGGAGTAAGAGTCTTGAAAGCTAATCCTATAGGGCTTTGGCTCAACTTGGTAGGCCTAATGCTATCTAGGAACTGAGCTAAACTGTGGGCTTAATTCCTTTCTCCAAAGACTGAGGAGGTCTAGGGGGATGATACTCCCAAAATGTTGGGAGAAATGTTTGTATACTTGTTCTTGCTATAGCTTTAAAGTAAATATTTCTCCATAGTAGCTAAAATGATGTTAAATGGATAAATTGAACTATGGTAATAGTTACTGGGTTCATAAAATGAGTGGAACACAATCAGTGTGAGATTGAGTCAATGGTTAAAGAAAGAGATCCCCCTCCCTGATCCCTGAGGTTATCTGGCCACCTTGGTAGGTAGGGAAGGTAATAAAATGTAATAGGCTTGAATGTGAGAAAGTGAGTCCAGAAGTAAATATCTGTGTTTATGTTTACACACACACACACACACACACACACACACACACACACAAGAGCTAGATGTTGCAATGACTAGAGTTCTGGGCCAGGAGTCAGGAAGACCCGAGTACAAATCTGGTCTTGGACATTTGCTGTCTGTGTCACCCTCCACAAGTTACTTAACCTCTATCTACCCCAGTTTCTTCGACTGTAAAATAGGTATGATAATAGCACCTGCCTCATTGGGTTATCATGAGAAATAAATGAGATAATGTATGTAAAGCTTTTAGCACAGTGCCTGGCACCTTATAGACTCTTAGTAAAGGGTTGTTCTCTTCATTTCTCCTTCTCTATATATGTATATGTGTCTCTTTGTGTGTGTAATATATATTATACACACACATACATATATAAATACAACCAGGCACATATACATATAAACATACCTGTGTATATATAGATTCATGTGTGTACTTGTATGTTTTTACATAATATTCACGAGAATAGGCAACATGTCTTACCTAAAATTTATCTTGCCCTAGATCTAAGCATAGTCCTCTGCATGAATCAAGTAAGCACTGTTGAATTACATACAGTAGACTACATGGCTAAACTCTCCAGATAAAGATATAGGAAGCTTATATTTGCCTCCCCAAGCCTATGACTCCCTATGGGCTCCTGACAGACAATACTCCAACTGAATGGTTTTAAAAAGATCTCTGCTAAAGTGGTTGTGGTGATTAATCCCAAGAGCTGCTGATAACCAGGGTGATTGATGCAGCTTCAACCAGGGTCATTTGTTTGTGAGATAAAAAAAAAATAAACTGAAGTGCCTATATCAGAAGTGGGTAAAAGTATAACAGCTCAGCCACTTTTCAGTTAGCAAAAAAAGAAAACTAGGGGCGGCTAGGTGGTGCAGTGAGTAAGAGCACTGGCCTCAGAGTTGGGATGACCCGAGATCAAATCCGGCCTCAGAAAATGAGCACCCACACATAAATAATGACTAGCCATGTAACCTTGAGCAAGTTACTTAACTCCAATTGCTTTAAAAAAAAAAAAGAAAACTGCTTCTTGACAGAATAATAATTTAGAAAATTTTGGGAAGTAGTGAAGTGGCAGTTAGGTTCCCATAGTGCTAGCTCCTAAATAAGGCCTCTCACAAGGCTCCTCAGGGGGCCCCAGAAACCTAGCATAAAGGTATGAGCATTGTGAAACCTTGCCCTGTACCTGCCTTGTAACCAAAATGTAACTAAAACAAAGAACAGTCCCATTAGCTTGCAGCCCCCTCCTCCCCTTAGTTTACATCCCTATGTAGGAACAGTTGCCTTGCTGACCACTGTTTGTTTCAGGAAGTACTTTTTACTGTATAAAAGCTTGCTGGACAGACTCCTCAGGGCTGCCTCCCCTTTTGGGGACAGCCGCCAGCTAATAAAAGCACTCCCCAAAATATTAATTGGCTATGCCGTCCTGTATCTGCATCAACTGTCCATTACATTGGAGGTTTCACTGAGATAGCCTTTGGCTCTATTATTGACGGCTGGACTGGATGTCTTGGAGGGCTGGGAGTCTATTTATTCCTAGGGGTTGGCCACTGAGATGATGTTCCTCAGCCCCAGGACTGATTAGACTTACCCTGCGGACCAGGAGTTCGTTCCTTTCTATTGCTAATTTGGCTCCAAATGAGTGCACCTGGTTTTTGTATGGTGAGTCATGTGAGGGAAGAGAAGAGCAGGGGGCTATGCTGGATGCATCAGTAAAGCTCCTTCTCACCTCTGTGCTGGGACACCGCCGGAGTGCCCCTGGCATCTCTAAATTGTAAAGTCCCCTTATACTATAAAAGTTAAGTGACCATTGTAAGCCAGAAATGGTGCTAGATAAAGCAGTTTTCAATCTGAAACTTGTTGAAAAAAGTTGTGTAAAACAAGCTATGTTATTTTATCAGTGTTGCTAATATTATCTTACAATGTTTATTTCATGTGAATTGGATTTTTTTATGTTATAAGATCTGATAATTTAAAGTTGTTATATTTGGGATACAAACAGGTAGTAAAAATATTGCTGGAAGAAAAATATAGGGATATGTTTTTCAAGTTTGCTTCATTTAAGGATTTATGTCAATTTGAAGGTTTATGGATTCACCATTTATGTGAGTTTCCAAAATGTAACTGATTTTTAGTGATAAGTTGATTGGTTGTGTGACATCAAGAAAATTTTGTTCTGTGTAATTTCAAAAACTGGAATTTTAAGGTCACCAGATTGGTAATTTATTTGTTTTTATTTCAAAGTTTAAATTCAAGAATATGATGATTGTTTATGATATTGTTATTAGGAAAAAGTATTATCTATGTTGTATGAGAATTGGCTAAGCAGGGGTATCATTATTAGACCCTCCCCCAGTCTCTCCTGCTTAGAATTCATATAAATCTTCCCTATGTTGTACAACTGTCAAATCCCCTAGAAACTATCACTATGAGGCAAGATCATTCAGCCTGGGAAAAAAAATTTAGTCACGTAATTTTTAAATGAACCTAAATTTCTAAAAAGTTGCAAAAGATTAGAAGGGTTTTAATCAATTGGCTTTTAGATTTCAGAAGGAAAGATGGTAAATGGAATTCCTTACATTTGTGAGATCTGATAAATCTTTATTGATAAAAATAACCAACTGGCTCTAAGCTGTGATTGGTGAATCTTGTTTGAGGTAAAAGGCCCTGCTTTTTTTCCCTTCTATAGCAGGTTTCTATGATCAGAGCAAGTAGTCAGTAAAAGATGAGCTCTAATATTATTTTTATCTAGAATTATAATATGTCCAGAAAGTTATGCAACCTGCTTAAGATCATTTTAAAAGTTTTCAACTAACTTTTTTCATAAAAGTTTAGTGATCGTTTACAAATCTTGAAATTGTTTTAAAAGAAAGGAAAATATTTTAGAAGAATTTTTTTAAATTAGAATAAATATAGACTCAGTTCCTTATGAAATAGAGATAGATCTACCCAAATGATTTTGAGTCTTAGCTGAAAAGGGGGGAATGATCAGGTGCTTGAAATAATGGGGTATTTGGGTGCCTGATATTTAGTTTAATCAGAGATACTTTAGTCAAGAGAAAAGAAAGATACCATTTTAACACCAGGTTAATTCAAACTGTCTTTAAAGTCTATTTATGAAAAGCTGAACAAAGCAGATAAGAGAGTTTGGGACAAATGGGGTTCATCCAGTCCCTACTGTTTCCAGATAATTGATATCAGTTTTAGAAAAAAGAAAAATTTGTAATTAATAGCTCAATCAAATTTTAGATGGCCTTATCTGAAGTATACTAGTCCATATTTATTTATTTGCTATTTAATAATTTGGGGAGCTGCAAATTTTACTATTTCTCTAAAGCCTCGACTATAGGAGTCATCATTGAAGCTGATGATGGGATGGCAGAGGCTGCAGGCTGTGAACTGTTCAAGGTGGATGTCTGGGGACAACCTGGGACACCACCCAGGTGGGATCTCTCTTACTTCATTTCCCCATTGTGCCTTTTCTAGGAAACTTCCCACCTATTTATGCCTAAGCCTTGCTTTCAGTACTTGGTGACTATCTGAATGACCAACAGAGATGACTCATGCTTGAAATCAAACAAGGCTAACGAAGTTTTCCTTCTGGCAAGGTTTATGACATTGTTCTTCCTTTTATTCTATAGCAAATACACTGAGAAGTAATATTCAGGGCCAAATCAATGAATAAATATAGAGATAACATCCTTCAAACAAAGATGATTAATAAGGCAAAAAGTAATGAAATAGATGCCTGATTGACCAGGATAGTGAAGTTTGGAGAAAGCAATAGGATCAGACTAGATGACACGTAGGATTAAATATAGATGTATAAAACTGGCTTTAAAAATTTCTTATTATGTGACTTCATGATTTGAACATGTTTGGGAATAAGATCAGAGGTATGGATTTTTGGATTTTAGATTAGGTCAAAATTATCTGGTCACCTCTAAATCTGAAATGGAGAAGCAAAACTCTTTAATTACATGAGGCATCTGGAATTTAAAAGTGTTGCTTAAATGAAACAGGCATATCGTTTGTATGTAAGTTCCCTTGGTTATCTTGGTGACATATACCTGACTTACTGTAATTGTGTCTTTTTGTATTAATTGAGCCTAGCCCTGTGTGGCTAAGAAAATTGAATTATTTGTTTGAACCTAGTCTTGCATGACTAGAAGTGGACCTTTACATGTAAAACTGTGTTTCTGAGTAGTTGATTCTGTTTCTCAGTCCTATGATATTTCTGATGAGGCCTTGCTTAAGTCGTTCTGTGCTCTCTGGAACGTCCAGGAAGCAGTTTGTGCCATCTACCAAGCTGCTTCACAGAATCCTCTGGAAGAGACATCATGCCCACATCAAGGGGACCACCATTCCAGACCAGTGGACAACTGAAGCGACCAGAGACTTGAAGTTGAAACTTAAGAGGCCCCCATGGTGTTTTTTCTGTTTGTTTTTGTACCCCTTGCTATTGCCAGTAATCCCTATAGCCCCCTGCTTGATTAATTGCTTATCCATATATGTTAGAAAATGGATTCAGGTAGTCAAACTTTTTGCCCCTTGGCCTCCATTGAGTCCAAATTCTAGTTATGTCCTTGGAAAGGGGGGAGTGAAGTCGTAGTTAGGTTCCCATAGTGCTAGTTCCTACACAAGGCCTCTCACAAGGCCCCTCAGGGGCCCCCAGAAACCTAGCGTAAAGGTATGACCATTGTGAAACCTTGCCCTGTACTTGCCTTGTAACCAAGATGTAACTAAAACAAAGAACTGCCCCATTAGCTTACAGCCCCCCCCCCCACCTTAGTTTACATCCCTATGTAGGAACAGTTGCTTGCTGACCACTGTTTGTTTCAGGAAGTACTTTTTACTGTATAAAAGCTTGCTGGACAGACTCCTCAGGGCTGCCTCCCCTTTTGGGGACAGCCATCAGCTAATAAAAGCACCCCCCAAAATATTAATTGGCTATGCCGTCTGTATCTGCATCAATTGTCCATTACAGTAGAGGACTGCAAACTGGTGCCCGGGTCTGGTACAAAAGGATCTCTATGTTAAGCAGCATTTTATAAATTGGCTGCCAAAGCTAGTTTTTAGGTTGAATATGGCTAATTGAAAGAGCATGACTTTTTTAGAAGGAAGGCACCTGAACTTGGATGAATTTGCAATGGAAAAAAAAAGGATGGAAAACACATACCTCTTCTGAGTAAAGTGGTGGGGGCACAAGGGTGAAGAATGTTGCAGAGGTTTTTGCAAGTATTTGTCTTATGTAAAGCCAAGCAAGAGCAGCTTTCCAGAAGAATGCTGCTCTGAACAGCTTTTAAGGTTCTGATTACACCGTATAGTGAACGCTCTATTCCATAACAAATCAGAGCAAAACATTCACAGTAAATCAAGGTACAGCATTCACAATGTTACAATTTATCACAGAAAATCAGAATACAAATTTCAAACAACTTATTACTAAGATGGCCACATAGTTTTCACCATAGTGGTCACAAAGTTTCCAACAAAGAACAAACATTTAGTAACTCAAGCATTCAATCATCTCAGGCATTCAATTATCCTTAAGGAGGTTTGCCTCCTCAAGGGACACAAAGTACAATAGTCAAAGTTCTCAGCTCACGGAGCACACTAAGTTACAAATCAGTCACTTATTCAGTCATTAGTCACTAAGTACAATCATAAAGTCATTCAATCATTCAATCAACTCAATCATTCAGTCATCCTTCATCATTCACTATTCAAATCATCAGAAAATATACAAACCGTCCACCCCTAGGACACTAGTAAATTACAATTTCTCATTCAATACACATTATCCAAGTAAAGTCCTCTTTCAGCTTGACTGGGGGTGGTTTCTCAGATTCCCTGGATCCCCTTCCATGATCCCAGATCCTACCTGGATTCACCAGTCACCTGGGTCCAAAGGCAGACAGCTCTCAGGTCCTTGTCCAGCTCTCTGTGCAATTCCTTCTCCACATTGGAGCTTAGAGTGTCCAGTCAATCTCGAATCCTTCACAATCTCTGTTCCTAGAAAGACAAGGCTTAACAAAGCCACAATCAAGTTTATGAAAAGTACCAGCATCACAGTCATGCTTCTTCAGTCATCTGCAGCTCTGGCTGGTCATTGAAAATCCTCAGCAACTCCTCAGCAGCTCCAGCTGGCCCTCAGCTCCAGCTGGCTCTTGGAAATCCTGAGTAGCCTCAGGATTTCCTGCTGGCACTTGGAAATCCTCAACAGCCTCAGCAGCTGGGGCTGGCCCTCAGCTCTGACTGGCTCTCAGAAATCCTCAGCAGATCAGGCTGGCCCTCAGATTCAGCAGAAGTTTCAGCTCGTTCCCAGAATCAAAATCACCCCCACTTAGGTTTTCAAAATCAAAATCATTCTCTCAAGCCTGGAGGGGTGGGGCTTTCCTTTTCAGCCTCCTCCACTCCTCTTCAGCCTCCTCCACTCCTCTTCAGCCTCCTCCTCTCCTCTTCAGCCTCCCCAGTGAACAGCAGCTTCTGCCTCCACAATGCTTGCACCAAGAAGATCTGTCTCTCCCTCTTTGGGTTTTTCTTTATATACAGACAGCATTAGCTTCCTGTTTCAATCAACCCCTTCCTGTTCTGTCAGCAACAGAGATACATACCTTCTGTTTCTTTAACAGAGGCTTGCTTAGTTACTAAGTGCTAAGTACCTGTTACCTTTGCCAATACAGAGGGGTCTTCAAATTCAAATTACATTACCAGTATATCTCGTTTATTGATTTTGCTTAAATGTTTTTCTTCCTATTTATTTATTTATTTTCAATGCCTTATTAACTTCCTTAGTCAGGGAAGAGAAATGAGAAAGATGCAAGAAAAGCATGAAATGAGAGTCAACAGCCTGACTGAGGAAAATAACACCTTAAAAATAGACTAACTCAAATGGCAAAGGATGCTCAAAAAGGCAATGAGGAGAAGAATGCCTTAAAAAGCTGACTTTGCCAGTTGGAAAAAGAATCTCAAAAGCTCACTGAGGCTGAATCATTCCTTCAGAATTAAACTGGAGCAAATGGAAGCTAGCGACTTTATGACAAATCAAGATGCTATTAAGGAGTTCCAAACAGATGAAAGAATAGAAGGCAATGTGACACATCTTATGGGAAAAACCTTGACCTAGAAAATAGACCCAATTATTGGAATACCTAAAAACCATGATCAAAGAAAGAATCTAGAAATCATCCTTCAAGAAATTCTCAAGGAAAATTGCCCTGATGTTTTAGACCCAGAGGGCAAAATAGAAGTTGAAAGAATCCACTGATCACCTCCTGAAAAAGATCTCAAAAAAGAAACCTCTTAGGAATATTGTAGTGGTTCCAGAATTCCCAGATCAAGGACAGAATATTACAAGCAGCCAGGAAGAAACAAATTCAATATTGTGGAAACACAATAAGGATAGCTCAGGATCTGACAGCTGCTACACTGAGGGATTGAAAGGCTTGGAATATGATATTCCAGAGGGCAAAGGTGCTGGGATTAAAACCAAGAATCACCCACACAGCAAAACTGAATATCATGTTTCAGGGGAAAACATGGTCATTCAGTGGAATAGAGGACTTTCAAGCATTCTTTTTTTTTTTTTAAACAAATGCTTTATTAACTTCTGTTTTACATCATTCATTTCCACCAGATTTTGAGTTACATTTTCCCCCCATTATTCCCCTACCCAACCTCCCAGAATAGTAGTCCCACAAGATATCGCTTCCTCCAATCTGCTCTCTCCCATACCTTCTCCCATACCCCCATCGACTTTTCCATTAGAAGAAGGTGAGTCTTTGTGTCCCAATGCCTGCACATCTTATCTCCCTATTACAAGCAAAAGAGTATTAATAATAGTATTGATATATATTTGAAACATTTAATGTTACGACCTCGAATTTCAGATCCATTTCCTTCCTCCCTTGTCACCCATTCCCTCTTGGGAGATAAGTAATTCAGTATATGTTGTACATGTCTAGCTATGCAAAACATTATCATAGTAGATATATTGTACAAGGCTGCTTATAATTCCCTCCCACTCATCCCACCCCCCACCTGGTCCATCCCCTACATGATCCTGTCCCTCTTCTATAGTGGGTACTTCCAACCTCCCCTCCCCTCAAGGATGCCCTCCCATCCATCATCCCTCCTCTCATCCCCCTTCCCCCTATCCTGCTGCAGGTTGAGATATCCCATTTAGTATGTATGTCATTTTCTCCCTGAACCAAATTCAATGTGAATGTGGTTTTGCCTTTTTAGCCTTCCTTATTCTCCCCCTTCTTTGCAACCACTTCCCCTTGCTTCTTCTACATGGGATAGTTTACCCTACCCTGTCTCTCCCCATCTCCTCTTGCCACTTTCCTCTCTCACCTCATAATTTCATACCTTGAGTATTCTCCCTTCCCAACAAATTCAACCTATGCCCTCTATCCATATATAACTGTAACCATACACACACACATTCACATATGTATTAATATGACCACACCCCCTTCTTCCATTATTTTCATAGTGAGAAAGATATCATCAGTCACAGTTATTGCTTTTCCATATAGGAATGTAAATAGTTCAAGTTTGATAAGGTCCTTTTGATTTCTTTTCCCTGATTACCTTCTCAGGCATCTCTTCCTTCTTGTGTCTGGATGTCAAATTTTCTATTCAATTCTGGTTTTTTCCTCAAGAATGCTTGAAAGTCCTCTATTCCACTGAATGACCATATTTTCCCCTGAAACAAAATACTCAGTTTTGCTGGGTAGGTGACCCTTGGGTTCATTCCCAGTTCTTTTGCCCTCTGGAATATCATATTCCATGCACTTCGATCCCTCAGTGTAGAAGCTGCCAGGTCCTGGGCTATTCTGATTGTGTTTCCACAATATTGAAATTGTTTCTTCCTGGCTGCTTGTAGTATTTTCTCCTTGATCTGGGGATTCTGGAACCTGGCTATAATATTCCTGGGAGTTTTCTTTTTGGGATCTTTTTCAGGAGGTGATCGGTGGATTCTTTCAACCTCTATTTTGCCCTCTGGATCTAAAACATCAGGGCAGTTTTCCTTGAGAATTTCTTGAAGGGTGATTTCTAGGTTCTTTCCTTGATCATGGCTTTCAGGTAGTCCAATAATTTTTAAATTGTCTCTCCTGGATCTATTGTCCAGGTCAGTGGTTTTTCCCATGAGATATTTCACATTGCCTTCTAATCTTTCATTTGTTTGGATCTGCTTAACAGCATCTTGATTTCTCATAAAGTCATTAGCTTCCATTTGCTCCAGTCTAACTCTGAAGGAATGAATCTCCTCAGTGAACTTCTGAGATTCTTTTTCCATCTGGCAAATTCGACTTTTTAAGGCATTCTTCTCCTCATTGCCCTTTTGGGCCTCCTTTGCCATTTGAGTTAGTCTATTTTTCAAGGTGTTGTTTTCCTCAGTCAGGCTGTTGACCCTCATTTCATACTTTTCCTACATCCTTCTCATTTCTCTTTCCAATTTTTCCTCCACTTCTCTTATTTGATTTTTAAAGTCCTTCTTAAGGTCCTCTATGGCCTGCAACCCGCTCATGTTTTCCCCTGGGGCTTTTGGAGCAGGACTTCTGACCTCACAGTCCTTTTCCCGCTCTATGCCCCCAAAATAGGAGTCTAGGGTTGCATTTTTCTGTTTCCTTTGCCTTGGCATGTTGCCACTTAATTGCTTGACTTTTGGGCTTGTTGCCACACTATGGCTTTAAGGCCAGATAGAGGAATTTTCGTCCCGAACGTGTGGGGGGCAACTTCCGTTTCTGGCAAGCTGTACACCCACCCACAACTTCCACCCTAGATCACAATCCAGATCCAGGGAGGTTAAAGCAAGAGCGATTACCCCCCCAAGACTGATCACTGGATCTCCCCACGATTTGTAGGCTGGGAGCCAGAGCTGCCTCTGAAAACTACAAAATGGCATGTCTCCTCAGCGGCTTCTAGTCCCCAGGGGAGGGAGCTGACGCATTCCCCAAATACAGGTCCCAAATTCCATAGGACACTAACCTCTTACTTTGTCCTAGGCATGTCTATGTGGATAATTCTGGAGTCGCCACAGCTCCTGTTGTTCTGGGGTTCCTCCAGCCAGCTGCTGGCCCTGCCGCCCTCGGGCTAAAACCTCGGCTCATGCGGACCTGGGCTCAGCTTGGCTCCTGCGCTCTGCGCTCTGCGCACTGCCAGGTCCCAGACCTCTGTGCTGGTCCTTCCTGCAGGGCTGCTGGGCTGTCCTCAGCGGGAGGTTAGCTTCTCTGTGTCATTCTGTGGGTGCTGGGGCTCCAGAAGTTGTTCATAGTCCCCTTTTACATAGTTTGGGGGGAACCTGGGGGCAGAGAGGCTTGGATGAGCTGTTTCTACTCCGCCATCTTGGCTCCGCGCCACTTTCAAGCATTCTTGGTGAAAAAACCAGAGTTGAATAGAAAATTTGACATTCAGACACAAGAAACAAGAGATGCTTGAGAAAGTAAAAAGGGAAAATAAATCATAAGGAACTTATCAAAGTTGAACTATGTACATTCCTACATGGAAATCCGATAACTGTATCTGATGAAAACTTTCTGGGTATGAAAATAACTGAAGAATGGTATATTTGCATATGAATACATATGTGAATGTGTGTGTGTGTGTGTGTGTGTGTATATATATATGTATACACACATTTACACACACATATACATATATATATCTATATCTATATATATATATAGATAGATAGATAGATAGATAGATAGAAGGCACAGGTCAAATTTCATGGGAAGGGATGATACTTAAGGGGTGAAATTGAGAGGTGAGAGCAGAACATAACGAGAGGAGATGGGGAGAGACAGAATGGGGTAAAATATCTCATGTAGAAGGGGTAAGGGAAAGTGGTTGCAGGGGAGGGGAAGAACAGGAAGGCAAAAAGGCAAAAACTTATTCTCATTGAATTTGGCTCAGGGAGAGAATGACATACATACTAAATGGGATATCTCACCCTACAGAAGAGAGGGGGGTAAAGGGAGGGGGGAGGGAAGTTGGAAGCACCCACTTTTGAAAAAGGACAGGATCAAAGTAGGGAATAAACTAAGTGGGAGGTGACATAGGAGGGAGGGAAATATAGTCAGTGTTTTACAATGTGTCTGCTATGGGTAATGTTTTGAATAGCTACCCATGTACAACATATACTGAATTGCTTGTCTTCTTAGTAACAGTGGGTGACAAGGGAGGAAGGGAATGAATCTGGAATTCAAAGTTTTAAAATCCAATGTTTAAAAATATATAAATACTATTATTAATGCTATTTTATATATAATAGGGAAAGAAGATATGCAGGCATTGGGGCACAGAGATTCACCATGCCGTACTGGAAAAGTCTAAGGGGGTATGGAAGAAAATATGGGAGAGAGCAGATGGGATGAGGGGATAACTGTGTAACTGTGTAACTGCTATTCTGGGGTGGGGGAGGTAGGGAAAAAACAGGGAAAAAATTGTAACTCAAAATCTGGCAGAAATGAATGATGTAATCCAGAAGTTAATAAAGCATTTTGGAAAAAAAATTAAAAAGAAGTCTAGAAACCACAGCAGTTCCTTGTGATTCAGTACTCTGAGGTCTCCTCTAGTCCCATCTGTGTGGCACAACACTGGGCTGTGCTCTGCTCCAAGCCCAGTGCAATAGGCCCTTCCTGTTGGCTTTCAAAATCTTCTTGGACTGGAAATCTTATCCACTATGTCATTTTGTGGCTTTTGCTGCTCTAGAATTTATTTAAGGTCATTTTTACAGATATTTTGAGGGGCTTGGGGGGACATCTCAAGCAGTTCCCTGCTTCTACTCTGCCATCTTGACTCTGCCCCTCCAAAGTATGTGTTTGTAACCTGGAAGCTGGTCCTGGCAAAGGAGAATTAGAAAGAAACTTTAGTTATTATGGTACCTTAATAAACACATGGATTTCCAGAAATCCTCCAGGATTACACTTTGTGGAGTTTGAAGATACAATAGATGCAGAAGATGTAGTCTAAGGATCAGACAGAAAGGTCATTTGTGATTCCTGTGTAAGAATTTAATTGTCAATAGTCCTACCTTGAAGATTTTGGTACAATAGACCACATGAATCCTGCTCATTAGATCCTAAGGACAGATATTATGAGTGAGAAAGGTCACTATGCTTGTGATTGTCATTGCTACAACCAGCAAAAGAAAAGCAGGTCACAATCTAGGTCTCACTCAACATCCTGAGGAAGGAGATATTCTCTTCCACGAAGCAGGAGCCTCAAGATCTGCATCTTCTTTTGGACCTAGACATACCTTTTCTGTGTACATCTAGCTATGATTCATTTCAGTCTTGATCAGGTTCTTTAAAAAGGTCAAGATCAACCCATTCCAAATCCTGATCCAGATCTCTTTCAAGACCAGAAGCAGACAATCAAAGTCCAGATCACCATCTCCAAAGAGAGGCCACTCATCTTCTGAAAGTCCCCACAGGAGTACAAGTCCTAAAAGAATGAACCAAAACAATAATTTAAAAAACTGATTTTTAGGAAAAAATTATTTTGTTTATTTTATTATAAGTGATTTTGCAACGTCTATTTATTATAAATATAGATTAGAAAGGTATTTGAATCATCTAATAATCAGAATGAATCCAGGTATTTTAAGAGCTCTGTAAATCTACATCAGCAAAGTAGTATTATACATATACATGTATCCTTTGTGGGGATTTTCTTTTTGACAAGAATAAAAATGCACATTTCTAAAAAAAATAAGGTGGTGGTGGCTAGGTGGCACAGTGAATAGAGCACCAGCCCTGGAGTCAGGAGTACCTGACTCAAATCCTGCCTCAGACACTTAACACAAAAACTAGCAGTGTGACCTTGGGCAAGTCACTTAACCCCAATTGCCCTCCAAAAGGCCAAAAAAAAGTGCCCACTCTTCAAGTATTCTTCAAGATTTTCATTCTAATTGGTCAAGTGACTCATAGTGATGGACAATTTTCAAAGTGTTCATGGTTACGAACAGTTTTCTGAGTGCTAATTGGCAAGGGCAGATGTGTTTAATGGTAATGGGAATCTGAAGATCTTCCCTCCCCTTTGGGCCTCTTGATAGGCTTAAGTGAATCTGAGAACCTTCCCTGTCTTGAAAATATATTCTGCCCCCTAGTAGGTTAAATGTGGTCACCCTGGAGCCTGTGGCAGGAAGCTTGTTTTTTGAGGAATTCCCACACCTTGTTACTTTGTGATTGGGCAGTGGATCAAGAGGGTTGTGACATTCTGTGACCCAAGAGAAGTCTATATATACCATGATGTGAGATTCTGCTGTGGGCCTCACTTTGGGAAGAGTTGTGTGATTTGACCAGATGAGACTCTGGGCAAACATTGAGGCCCCTTTGAAAACCCAGATGTTGGTGCTTCTCTCTCTGGTTACTAACTAGGTGTGGCTATAATGGTCAGACAGCTGAAAGCCCTGTCTGCTGGTCCATTTCTCTGTATTTTTTTTGTCTGCTTGTAACTTCTGTTTGTCTTCTCTGAAGGTCAGAGTGCTGACTTTTTCCCTCGAACTAAGTAAATGACATATTTTGATTAAAGTAAGATTGTTAACCCATTTTGAGTGGCTTTCCTTTAGAAAAGCAGATCTAGGAACCTATGTTAGCAGCCATCCTGCGGATGGCTGTTACCATGGGGTGCTTGCTGTTACAATGTCCCTTACTCATATATATGGTTTATTTCACCTTTGAGGTTCTTTGGTCTTCAGTAGCATCAGATCTAGAGGCCTCTCATCTTTGAAAAAAAAAAAAAACAACCTGTGTGGGCTGGTTCCCATGATTAGCTTAGGGATGATATATGGTTAATGATGTTGGGAGATCGTTTTGATCTCAGGATCGGAAGTCTAGTGAGCCTGAGTATTAACGAATATCCTAAGTATGACCTTAACACATATAGTCATCTATGAATGTTTCAAGCATGGGAATGGGGGATAAATCTCTTCCAGAAGTTGGAAGGAAAGAAAAAAAATCCTAATGAACTTGGTAAGCAAATTTAGGAAGCTTAAACTATGCTAAAAAGAAAATTATTAAAACATGTAAGCAAAAATAAATTACTATACAAACTACATAATATAAAAGTTTTTTTTTCTATTTAGAAAAGGAGTCTCCCAAAAATGGGGTCTACACTTGTAGTTATTGTAAACAATTAATAATAATAATAATAACTTGATCTATCACATTCACTTCCATACATTGGAGTACGTGCATCAGGACTGGAATGAAAAGATATTAGGGACACCCCCAACCCACTCCTTCATGGATGTCATGATCCTATCCTAAAGGTATACGATCTTATACATATTTCCACTTTTTCAGTGTATTGATTAACTTTGCTGATTTTTCCCTCTTTTTTTCCCTTTTTGTCTTTCAAAAATACTATTTGTTGTAAAGGATGACTCCCTTGGAGGGAGGAGAGGGGGAGGGAATATATAGGAAAATTATATTGACATAAAAAGTAGAACAGATTAATGAACACTTATTTTGAGAAAAGAAATTCATGTATCATTAGGACTATAAGCTTTGAGGTGTCACAGTAATCCAAATAAGGCATCAATTTATGAAAAGAAAGGCCAGTCAAGCTAGCCTCTATTTTGAGACACTGCACTGTAGGGGGAGACAGAGATCCTCAAGGTAGAGATCATTGCCACTAGAGAGGCCAGGTCGCAAAGAAGGAGGAAATTGGAGTTAAAGATTGCTAGAGGGACAGCCTCAGTAGGGAAGGAGGAATCAGACACTTGATATCTTTGAATTTTACTTGCGTAGTAAGAACCAAGTTCATTATTTCTATCTTCTAAAGGAGTTTAAGGGCTCAGGGGCTGTCATCACCCTTTAAATGTCAGCACCAGAGGGCAAAGCTTTATAGCCCTACCCTAGTTATAATTGTGTATGCATAGAGGTACACATTAACTACATATATATGTGCATGAATGTATATTATATATGTGTGTATATGTATGTATATGTGTGTATACACAATTAAATATATATTATATACATATATACTACTTAAATTATAAGGATAAGTTAGATATGTGGTAGGAAGAAAAACATATTTTATTTAATTTTATGATATTTTTGTTAACGGGCCAAGCTGTGCACATAAGCCATAACTATATGAAAAATTTAGAACACAAGGCCATTTTCTGAGCCACAAGGACCATTTTAATTAAGCCTGTGGAGAAATAAGGTTAGCTGAGGTTAAGGGCGGAAAATATCTATAGACTAATAGGAATAAGGACATGTAAACATGGTCTATTTCCTGAGTGATCTCATATTTTTTTTCCCATGTATTTTCTACTCCAGCCAAACTAGGCTTATTTCCTGGCCCTTGAACATATATATCCTCTAGTTTCTTACCTCCATTTCTCTGCTCGCACTCTTTTTTATGCCTGGAATGACATTCCTTTTCCTAGTAACTTATGGCATTTTTATGTATCCTTGAAAGCCCAACTCAAATATGAATCTGTCGTGTTGGTAATGATCTTCCCTCTCTGGTCATACAGTTTCCATGTATTTATAGTTTATAGAAAATGTTAGCTCTCATTCAATAGCCATAGCCTTGGAATGTAGACTTTGTGAGGAATAAGGAACCCATCTTTTATAACCTGCTGATAGAGTATTCATTGCCTTCAAGCTTATTGAATTATTATCCCTTTATATTTGTAACTTTATTCTGCTTCTAGTTTTGTTTTGCTTTTTTGGAGGTAATCAGGGTTAAGTTACTTGACCACATCACACAGATAGCAAGTGTCTGAGAACAGATTTGAACTCAGGTCCTCTTCACTTCAAGATTAATGTTTTATCCACTGCGCCACCTATCTGCCCTTCTACTTAAATAAATAAATAAATAAATAAATTGAATGCTATGCTTAGTTCCTTAAAAGTAAAGCTAATCTTAATTAAAAATAAGAAGTACTTGGAGTCTGTTTTATAATACCTTTGCATATCTAATTTATCTATCCCAAGGCACCAGAAGGATCAGGAATTACTACTAAAGATCAATCACCTTCTCCTACATCTCCTGAGGGATGAGCTAAAAATTCTGTTGTGGAATCTGAAAAGCCTAGTTAAGAATTATATTGTGGGGGTGGCTAGGTGGTGCAGTGAGGAAAGTGCTAGCCCTGGAGTCAGAGGGACCTGAGTTCGGATCCGGCCTCAGACACTTAACGCACACACAAATAAAAACCTAGCCGTGTGACCTTGGGCAAGTTGCTTAACCCCAACTGCCCTCCAAAAAAAAAAGGCAAAAAAAAAAAATAATTATATTGTGTTCATTATCACAATTACAATGTAATATCATCCTTTAAATCTAAAAAAAACCCAAAAAACCAGAACCCCCAAGCTTCCCCCAAACCCAAGCTTATTAGAATTAGACAAGAAAGAGAAATAGAAAGAATAATCATAGTCAAAGATGAATAAAATGATCACTTTTGTAGTTGATATGATGATTTCCTTAGAGAACTCTTAAGTCAACTAAAATCAATTGACAATCAGACTTGTATGATATAAGAAATCCCATATAAATCATCACCAATTCTATATATTACAAAATCCATCAAGAAGGTTTAGAAAGAGAAATTCTACTCAAACTAACTACAGAAACCAAAATAAAGTCAGACATAAATAATTGGAAATAGATTAATTGCTCATGGATAGGTCAAGCCAATATAATAAAAATGACAGTAATATTTAAATTACCTTACTTATTCAGTGTCATATTAATTGAATTACCAACTGATAATTTTATAGAGTTGGAAAAAAGAATAATGAAATTTCTGTACAGAAATAAAAGGCAAAGAATCAGAAAGGTAATAATAAAAAAGTGGGAAGGAAGTACTACATCAGTATTACATCTCAAAACCATATTACAAAACAGTAATCATTGTAGCAATTTTGTACTCATAAAAAGGAGGTTTATCAATGGAAAAGAGTCGGTACAACTACCAAGAAACAAAAGAACTCAATAGCGTAATGTTATAGAAATCCAAAGGCCCAAGTTACTCGGGGAAGGACTCACTACATTACAAAAATCACTGAGAAAACTCGAAAATTGGCAAAAATTAAGTATAGACCCACATCTTATAATGTTTACCAAGATAAACTACAATTGGTTATATTAATTAGACATAAAAAGTGAAATCATAAACAAATTAGAGGAGTAAGAAAGAAATTATTTTCAGTATTATACATAGAACAATCTGCGACCAAACAAGCAATAGAGGGGATTACATCATATAAATTAGATAAATTTGATTATATACAATTAAATAATTTTGTATAAGTAAAGCCAATGCAGTTAAGAAAGGGAAACAAAGTAACTTGGAAAAGATCTTTGCAGCAACTTTCTCTGATAAAGGTATCCAAGACATAAGTAACTTATTCAATTCCATAAGATTAAGAGTTAATCACAAGTAGATAAATGGTCAAAGGATGTGAACAGAGAATTTAAAAGGAAGAAATTTAAGTTTTCAACAATCATATAAAAATTCTCCAAATCACTAACATTGAGAGAATTTCAAGATAAAACCACTCTGAGGTTCCACCTCATGCCGTAAAGATTGGCAAAAAATAACAAAAGGGAAATGATAACTGTTGGAAAATTTATTTCCTTCTCCAGCTCATTTTACAGATGAGAAAACAGAGGCAATTAGATTTAAATGACTTGCCCAGGATCAGACAGAAAATTTCTTAGGCCATATTTAAACTCAGGAAAATGAGTCTTCCTGACTCCAATCCCAGTACTCTATCTACTTCACCACCTAGCTACCTTCTTCCCCACCTGCTTCCAACAGTCTCTGCTCTTTACATTATAATGGGTGAGACAACACACAAATAACAATGCTGTTGCTGTTGTTTCATTATTTCAATCATGTTCTACTCTTTATGACCCTATTTGGGGTTTTCTTGGCAAAGATACTGGAGTGGTTTGTCATTTCCTTCTTGTATTAGCAGCCACCCTAGCATACCCAGGATGGCCCGCTAACACAGGTTCTTTGATCTGCTCTTCTAAAGGAAAGACAGCTTCAAAGGGGTCAACAATATTACTTTAATTAAACACACAGATAAGTACAGATAAGTAGAAAGAGGTATCAAGAAAGAATACAATAGACAGGGCTCCAACTGTTTAAACAGAGTAATAGATACATAATCATCAGACCAGGGAGTGCCAACATCTGGATTCGCAAAGCAATAGGGCTGCTTAACAATAGCTCCCCAGAGTCTCATCTGACAAAATCACAAAGAAACATTTTTCCCATGAGTGAACCCCAGTGTAAAATACCAACCTCCCAGTATATATAGTTTTCAAATAACAGGCTCAGAGTCAGAAGGACTCAGTGCCTAATTGGCTCAGTGCCAAAAGGGGTGAAAGCCTTCTTGCAAGCAAGCTTCCCCTTAGGCAAATTCCTCTCCCAAGGCATTTATAAATTTCCCTCAATCACCTGATGGGCTCTATGTGAGTCAGGATATAACAAGGTTGGGAACTGGGTCAGAGTTCAAAGCAGCAAGACATCTATGATTGAAATACCTGTGTACCTTTAGACCTGGGAACACAGCCCATGTCCAAGGGAAAAAGGAACACATGTGGTCACATAGACCTATTAATGCCAATCTTTAGGTCATGAGGTGGAACCTCAGAGTTGTTTTATCTTGAAGATCTTATATGCCCTTAACCCTACACTATATTTTACAAATGAAAAAAACAAAGCAAAACAAAACAAAACAAAACAAAACAAAAAACTGAAACAAACAGGGCTATGTAACTTGCCCAGGTAGTAGTATCTACTAGTAAGTATCTAAGTTCACATATAAACTCAGATCTTTCTGAATCCAAACCCAGCACTCTATCCACTCTTATTTAGCAGCCTTTTTATATTATGCATGTCTATTATTTCTTTCCCTGTCTTCCTCCCTTTTCCCTTGCATAGTTTCTCTCTCTCTCTCTCTCTCTCTCTCTCTCTCTCTCTCTCTCTCTCTCTCTCTCTCTCTGTCTCTCTCTCTCTGTCTCTCTCTTTCTCATTTATTTCTTGCCTTTTGGAATCTCATATTCCAGCTCTCCTCTTCTTCAAAGTGGCAGGTGCTACATTATGTGTGATGCTAATTGTGCACCCTTGTATTTGAACTCATTTTTGACTGCTTGTCATATTTTTTCTTTGACTTTGATGCTCCAGATTTTGACTTCAATGCTCTTGGACATTTTCATTTTCCCCCCAGGAACTGATTAGTGAATTCTTTCTGTTTCATGTCACCCTCTGATTCTAAGAGGTCTGAGAAGTTTTAATTTGTAATTTCTTGAAATATGGTCTCTAGAACTTTTTTTTTTCTGCTGACAATTTTCAAATAGTCTGATAATCCTTTGATTACCCCTCCTTGATTTGCTTTTTTGGTCAGTTGTTTTTAATATTTCATTTTTACATTTTCTTTTCCCTAGCAATATTTTAAGTCTTTTAAAAATTTGTTCTTTTGTTGAATCATTGTTTTCTGTTCAACCCATTCTACTTTTAGGGGTATTCAGTTATTGAAGGGGGTTTTCCATCAACTATTCTAAGCTGTCAGTTTTCCTTATTATTTTTTCCATCCTAAGCTTTTTTTTTAATTCTGTATTTCTTGTTTAATTTATTCAAGGTAATACCTCAGTCTCTGTGACCAGGACATTTTTCTCTCTAAGTTTTACTTGGACTTGATGTCCTTTTCCCCAGGTGTCTCTCACTGAATATAAGCTATTTAATAATATAAAATATTTCCTCTTGGTAAATTGAGTTTTTCTTGGTTTGCTCATCTCGTCCACCTCAATATGAAGATTGGGGTGACAGAGTGGGGCTGGGCTTGAGTCAATTTCTGAAATGTCATCAGCAAGGCTTGCCTGATCACAGTGGCCCAAACTAGGCCTCTGCTTCAAGAGGCTTTAAGGATATTCTAGTTCTGTCTCTGCCTGGCATATCCCTTTTGCCACAGGTATCCAAGACCTCCCTGCTGTTCTCAAGATTCTCCTTGAGTTCTTCCTTCTCATAGCTGAGCTCAGGTCACCTCTTTTGCTAGGTCTCCAATAAAGACTTCACAGTCTGCCTCAGGGAAAGATTTTACATAATCTTTCTCCTGCAGTTTGACTCTGGTCAGGCTGGATTTGCCTTAAACCCTTCTCCCCCAGTCTGTTCTATTTGACTGGTTTCCTACAACCAAGGGATTAAAGAGGGATTAGGGTTTCTGGAAGGCTCTAACTGACCTGAGTTTGGGTAATGTTAGGATCAGAAGTCAGTTTTGCACTGGACCCACCTAGAATACCCCTAAGTTGCTCTTCAGACTGGATTTAGGCAGGGAAAGCTAGAACCCTTGAAAGCTTCTAGGTACCAACTACATTTTCTCTGCCCTCTGTACTCTGCCTTCAACCTATCAATGTATGTTTATCCCAGGATCTCAGCCCATTTAAAGATAGGCAAACTAGACCCTTGAGTTTTTGGAAGAGGAAAAGAAACAAAATAAACTAAACATATAAATGTGCCAAAGCAGAGGTAACTGAATAGTATAATCAGCTGCCCAGAAACTAGAATAGCAGTAGGCAAGGCTGCAAGGTATCCTCATCTTCCAATCCCTTCAGTCCTCAGCACACTGCAGTATCATTTAGGTCCAGTTAGTGAAAGCTATCTTTTCCATGCAATTCAGAAATAGCATTATTTTACAGTGCAATTGCTTTGCATGAATGGATGCAGACTGGCATAATGAATAAAGAGATGGCTTTGGTGCCAGGAAGATCTGGGTTCAATATCTGCCTCAAAGATTTTTAATTATATTTTAATGAGCAAGTAATTTAACCTCTTAGTGCTCCAGTATATCAAGTCAATAAATTGCAGAGCAGATGATGACCCCCATAAGTCAAAGGCATTTTCTCATCTGTAAGATCCACAACACAAGCAAAATCACATGTTCAGTCTTTACTGTTGCCTCTATTGGTGTGTACATCTTAATAGTGAGACTTAACGGATCTTGCAATCTCAGTAATTTCGATATTCTCCCTAATGGAATCAGGGTGTGATACTGACTTTGCCATTTATTAACTATCTGACCTTGGGCAAATCATTTATGTTTCCGGACCTCAGACTTTTTCATTTATAAAAAGAGGTGGTTGAAATAAAATACCACAGTGCTCTGTCAGGAAATACAGACTAAATCATTGTTAAATTGAGCTGAGTTGAATGGGCCTCAAACTCAATATTCCCCCTACTAGTGATATTCTAATAAAGTCTAATTATTCCATAAAGTACATATTATTTACCACATTTTTGGTCTGATTTTTTTCTGTTCTGATCACTTCGTAATCAATCACACTGTTCTTAATATTGTTAAATATTGGGGCAGCTAGGTGGCACAATGAATAGAGCACTGGCCCTGGAGTTAGGAGGACCTGAGTTCAAATCCAGCTTCAGACACTTAACACTTACTAGCTATGTGACCTTGGGCAAGTCACTTAACCCCAATTGCCCTGCCTTCCCCCCTCCAAAAAGCAAAAAAACAAAACAAAACAAAAAATGTTAAATATTTAAACCAAGAAAATGTCAATATATCCTGACTAGATTGTGTACTTGTTTTAATTGTTTATCTTGCCTATTTCCAAGAAGTTGAACTTTAATTTTTGACTCATTTTTGTATTTTTTTTCTCTGCCAACCGATGGACTTTGTAATGTTCTAGTTGTGCTTCTTTAACAGCCCCATTGGTAAAGGGGAGTTAAAGACTTTAGTTTGTCACTAATGTCATGTGTGGTACCCAGGTCTAATGATAAAGGTAAACTGCTGGAGCAAAAGATAGGACACATTCTTTTACAATTTAGTACCAACATCCCCAAGGAAGGAGAGGGAATTTCATTAATAATTTATTCAAGGTAAATAAAGTATAGTAAACTTTATTAACTTGGTATTTGCACTAATTTAGCTGAAGTCTGGGCAAGTATTTGCCTTTGAACAACTTAGGAAAAATATTTTGCTAAGTAAATTACTAATGTAAACAAGATTTCAGAGCATAATTCTTTAAATTGTCTACCATGTACTTTTTTTTCAGGTATAAGGGGGATAATTGGTACCTAATCAACTGGTTTCCAAAGATAGGATATAAACACAAATACTGAGGTGTTAGTGAATTGACAAGGTATTAATATCTCATTATTCCTTTGTGATGTGTGAACACCTCTCCATAGTGGAATTAGAGCAGTAAACTGGAATGAACTAACTTTAGATTGGTCATGTCCTTGAAAGTTCCTTAAAAGCAGGAATTCATAGCTTTGGATTTAGTCAAGGCAAGAGCCAATAGTCATACATTGTTTGAATATCTATCAGTCTTTCTTTCTCTTTTTTGATACAGGGGTATTAAACCTATGGTAGTTGCCTTGCATTTTGTTAATAAACTACGGATTTTTATCAGGGTACTTCCAAAATCTATTATGGTTCAGTTTACAAATAGAACACTGGTGCTAGAAATCAGAAAGAACTGACTTTAAATCTTTTCTCTGACCTTGCTAGCTATGTGACCCTGGACAAATAACTTAGCCTTTGTCTGCTTGTTTTCCTCATCCTTGAAATAGGGATAATAGTAACAACCTCCTGGTATAGTTGGGAGCATCAAAGATGATAAGTTATATAAAATGATTTGCCAACCTTAAAGGGCTATATAAATCCTTGCTATCATTACTATGGTTCTAAAACTGTTTATTAAGACTGCTTTTTAATAAGTGCTAATTATTTTAAATGTATCCTTCCCATTTAGCTTTCATCATATCAACTAGCCACAGCTTTCTTCTTGGTACTCAATGTACCTTACCTGGAAGAGGCCACAGCTTTCTTCTTGATACTCAGTGTACCTCACCTGGAAGAGGCCACAGCAATTACCTTCATCAAATGATTCAGTATGACCCCCAGATTCAAGCTCAATACCTACATGTCTATTCTTCTTTGGTACAATTTAAGAACTTTACTCTTAAATAATATGACATATTGACATAATTAGAAAAAGAATCTACGGGAGTAGAAACAGTGAGTCCAAGCCACTCTGCCCCCAGATTACCTCCAAACTATGTAAAAGGGGACTCTGAACAACTTCTGGAGCCCCAGCACCCACAGAATGACACAGAGAAGCTTACCTCCTGCTGAGGACAGCCCAGCAGCCCTGCAGGAAGGACCACCTCAGTGTTCTGGGAGGGGGCAGCACTCTGGGAGCCAGCAGCTCAGCACACAGCTCAAGGAGAGCTGAGCCCAGGTCTGCTTGAGCGGTTTTAGCCCCAGGGCGGCCAGAACAGCAGCCTGTTGGAGGGACCCCAGAACACCAGCAGCTGTGGCGATTCCAGAATTATCAACATAGACATGCCTAGGAAAAAGTGAGAGGATAGTGCCCTATGGACTTTGGGACCAGTATTTGGGAAATGTGTTGGCTTCCTCCCCTGGGGGCTAGAAGCTGCTGAGGAGACACGACATTTTGTAGTTTTCAGAGGCAGCTCCAGATCCTGGACTGCTACTGTAGGGAGATGCAGCGATCAGTCTTGGGGGGGTAATCGCTCTTGCTTTAACCTCCCTGGATCTGGACTGTGATCTGGGGTGGATGTTGTGGGTGGGTTTCCAGCTTGCCAGAAACGGAAGTTGCCCCCCCACACATTCAGGATGAAAATTCCCCTATGTGGCGGCAAAGACATACTGTGGCAACAAGCCCAAAAGTCAAGTAATTAAGTGGTAACATGCCAAGGCAAAGGAAACAAATTAAACAGAAAAATGTAACCCTAGACTCCTACTCTGGGGGCAAAGAGGGTCAAAGCATAGGGGAAGAGGACTGTGAGGTCAGAAGTCCTGCTCCAAAAGCCCAAGGGGAAAACATGAGCGGGTTGCAGGCCGTAGAGGACATTAAGAAGGACTTTAAAAATCAAATAAGAGAAGTGGAGGAAAAATTGGAAAGGGAAATGAGAAGGATGCAGGAAAAGTATGAAATGAGGGTCAACAGCCTGACTGAGGAAAACAACACCTTAAAAAATAGACTAACTCAAATGGCAAAGGAGGCCCAAAAGGGCAATGAGGAGAAGAATGCCTTAAAAAGTCAAATTTGCCAGATGGAAAAAGAATCTAAAAGTTCACTGAGGAGATTCATTCCTTCAGAGTTAGACTGGAGCAAATGGAAGCTAATGACTTTATGAGAAATCAAGATGCTGTTAAGCAGATCCAAACAAATGAAAGATTAGAAGGCAATGTGAAATATCTCATGGGAAAAACCACTGACCTGGACAATAGATCCAGGAGAGACAATTTAAAAATTATTGGACTACCTGAAAGCCATGATCAAAGAAAGAACCTAGAAATCACCCTTCAAGAAATTCTCAAGGAAAATTGCCCTGATGTTTTAGATCCAGAGGGCAAAATAGAGGTTGAAAGAATCCACAGATCACCTCCTGAAAAAGATCCCAAAAAGAAAACTCCCAGGAATATTATAGCCAGGTTCCAGAATCCCCAGATCAAGGAGAAAATACTGCAAGCAGCCAGGAAGAAACAATTTCATTATTGTGGAAACACAGTCAGAATAGCCCAGGACCTGGCAGCTTCTACACTGAGGGATTGAAGGACATGGAATATGATATTCCAGAGGGCAAAAGAGCTGGGAATGAACCCAAGGGTCACCTACCCAGCAAAACTGAGTATTTTGTCTCAGGGGAAAATATGGTCATTCAGTGGAATAGAGGACTTTCAAGCATTCTTGAGGAAAAAACCAGAATTGAATAGAAAATTTGCCATCCAGACACAAGAAGCAAGAGATGTCTGAGAAGGTAATCAGTGAAAAGAAATCAAAAGGACCTTATCAAACTTGAACTATTTACATTCCTATATGGAAAAACAATAACAGTGACTGATGAAATCTTTCTCACTATGAAAATAATGGAAGAAGGGTGTATGGTCATATGAATACATATGTGAATGTGTGTGTGTATGGTTACAGTTATATATGGATAGAGGGCATAGGTTGAATTTGTTGGGAAGGGAGGATACTCAAGGGGTGAAATTATGAGGTGAGAGAGGAAAGTGGCAAGAGGAGATGGGGAGAGACAGGGTAGGGTAAACTATCTCATGTAGAAGAAGCAAGGGGAAGTGGTTGCAAGGGAGGGGGAGAATAGGAAGGCAAAAAAGGCAAAACCACATTCTCATTGAATTTGGTTCAGGGAGAGAATGACATACATACTAAATGGGATATCTCAACCTGCAGCAGAATAGGTGGAAGGGGGATGAGAGGAGGGATGATGGATGCCCTGGCATGCCCGGGCATCCTTAGGGGGAGGGGAGGTTGGAAGTACCCACTGTAGAAGAGGGACAGGATCAAGTAGGGAATGGACCAGGTGGGGGGTGGGATGAGTGGGAGGGAATTATAAGCAGCCTTGTACAATATATCTACTATGGTAATGTTTTGCATAGCTAGACATGTACAACATATACTGAATTACTTATCTTCCCAGAGGGAATGGGTGACAAGGGAGGAAGGAAATGGATCTGAAATTCGAGGTCTTAAGATTAAATGTTTCAAATATATATAAATACTATTATTAATACTCTTTTGCTTGTAATTGGGAGATAAGATGTGCAGGCATTGGGTCACAAAGATTCACCTTCCTCTAATGGAAAAGTCGAAGGGGGTATGGGAGAAGGTATGGGAGAGAGCAGATTGGAGGAAGCGATATCTTGTGGGACTGCTATTCTGGGAGGTTGGGTAGGGGAAAAACGGGGGGGGGGGATGATTGTAACTCAAAATCTGGCGGAAATGAATGATGTAAAACAGAAGTTAATAAAGCATTTGTTTAAATAAATAAAAAAAACCAAGAATCACCTACCCAGCAAAAAAAGAAAGAAAGAAAGAGAGAGAGAGAGAGAGAGAGAGAGAGAGAGAGAGAGAATCTACAAGGGAGGCAGCCAGTAAGAATATAAGATGTGATCCCAGTCAAGAATAGAAGGAAGAAAACTTCTCTATCTTGTCATACAAATTGAACAAGAACTCAATTAATCAGGCTTGTATACAAAGCCTGTGGCTGACTTTCCTTTCCTTTTGCATTTCCTTTCCTCTATCATCAATCTTATGAAAATCACAGGTTCTGGAAAGTCTGTGAGTGACAATGATAAGCATGTACAGGAGTGAATATTAGTGGCAGGAGTAGTAACAGGTTCAGGTTTGTGATAAGGAAAGCATTGACATCAGAGAGAGAGGTCTAGGAAAGATATTCATGCTTAGTATTTGATTGGACTATCATGCTGGAGGTTAAGTGTGAAAGGATTGATTAGTTGACTTTACTCAACTGTCAAATTGTTCTTCCTAAAACTCAGAACTGACCATGTCCACTCTCATTCAATAAACTCCATTGGTTCCCTATTGCATCTGGCATCAAATATATATTAAAAAATCCCTCTGTGGCTTTTAAAATCTTTCAGTACTTGTCCCCTTGCCACCCTTCTGGTGATTTTGTACCTTAGCCCCTCCACGTACTTTGAGATCAAGTCTCTGTTGTTCCTGAACAATACCCTTCATCTAACTCTGGCATTTTTACTGGCTGTCCTCCATGTCTGGAATGTTCTTCTTCATCTCTACTTCCTGGACTCTTTGGCTCACTTCAAATCTCCGACAAAGTCCTGTCTTTTGAAAGAAATCTTTCCCAGTATTCCTTAATGCTAGGGCCTTCCTCATGTGGATTTTATCCAGTTTATTCTCTCTTTATCTTGTTTGTGCATCGACGATTGCATGTTGTCTCTCCCACTGCACTGTGAGTTCTTTGAGGGCAAGGATTGTTTTTGTCTTTCCTTGTATCTCCAGAGTTTTATTCAGAGCCTGAAATAGAGTGATTGGTTAGTAAATGCTTATTGAATGGCTAGACTACATTTTTCAAAAAAGTCTGTGTCCTAATGAGGCTTGAATGTTGACCTACCATTCAATTGTACTAATACTGACAAATTATGGGATTTTGGTCTAAATCACTTTATGATTCTTCATTGCTTAGCATGTCCTTTTCTGTGTAGGAATGAAATTACTTGTTCTACTTCTTGTTTGGAAGAGGAGAGAGAGAGAGAGAGAGAGAGAGAGAGAGAGAGAGAGAGAGAGAGAGAGAGACTCCACAAGGTGAAGGAGCTATTTAATTTTTTTAAATGAAATCATATAAATGGACAATATCCACATACATCAAATAGTTAGTGTGATGTTTTTTGTTCATCTTTAATTTGGAATTCATACTTAATTCTATTTTATAGATAATAATCATTTTAAGGATAAACAAAATTATGATGTACTTAAACTATGTCTCTGAAAAATATCACATTTTATATAAGTTGTTCTCGATATTCTTGTATTTGTGACATACTTTAAATAAATAAAAGTTTTCCATAGTTTTGTGAAATACTCTAGCAACTTTTTCTGTGGACCAAATGTATATTGACCTAATTTATATATTTATATTATACACAGAGTATCAGGTCTGGAGTCAAGAAGACTTAAGTCAAATCCAACCCCAGACACTATCTGTGTGACCTTGTGCAAATCACTTAACCTTTGCCTTAGTTTCCTTATCTATAAAATTAAAATAATAACACCTACCTCCCAGAGTTATTCTGAGGATAAAATGAGATTAGACTAATAAAGTACTTAGCACAGTGCCTGACAAATAGTAAGCATTATAAAAATGTTATATACGCTTGCTATAAGGCATGACTTAGAAACTGACAAAGGTTTTGTGAAAACTAATAAGGTCAGTATATGTGTTGCTGTGCTTTCTGATATCTTGTTTTAAAAAGTTGCTGCCATTCTGCTGTGGCTGCCATTGGGGCTACAGTAGTGATGTAGCCATGGCCATCAGATACCCCATGGTTGTTGACCTCAGCAAGAGCTACAAAGTTATCAAAAACATTTTGAAGTCAGGACACTACCACCAGGTGGGTTGTTGAGCAAACACACTTAAGTTTTTTAGAGATATGATCCAGGAGGTGTGTGGATTTGCCCCTTACTGGAGGTGGGCCTTGGGATTGTTAAAGGTCTCCAAGAATAAGGGAGCCCTTAAGTTCGTCAAAGAAAAGGGTGGGAACTCACATTCAGGTCAAGAGGAAGAGAGAGGAGCTCAGCAACACCCTAGCTGCCATGAGGAAGGCTGCTTCCAAGAAGGACTAAACTGGACCCTGCAAACCTTCCCCCTCTTAACCCAATTAAGATTTGACAAATAAAAAAAAATGCTCAATAGAAAATAAAATCCTCTTTAAATTCCTAGGACTTCAGAGCTCATGCTTTTATATTATTTAATCACTATATTATTTGCTGGTAAATATTCAAGGTTGTTTTTCTGTGATATAATCTGAGAATGTTTCATAAGAATGTTATATATTGTTCAGTCATATTTCAATAGTATCTACCTCTTCATGACCCCATTGGGGTTTTCTTGGCAAAGATACTAGAACAGCTTGCTGTTTCCTTCTCCAACTTATTTTACTGATGATTCAACAGCAACAAATAGGTTTAAGTGACTTGCCCAGGGTCACAAAACTAGCAAGCATCTAAGGTCAAATTTGAAGTAAGGAAGTTTAGTCTTTCTGACTCCAGGTTCAACACTATCCACTGTGCCAACTAGCTGCCCCTTTGTATAAGGTACACAAAGCCTTTATTTATGGAGAAGTTCACTGGTATTTCTCATCCTTGGTAATAGATATACTGCCTTCTATTAAATAATGTGGAATTAGTCTTGTGTGAGAGGTTGTTCATAAAGTGCCTGACTACTATTTACTCAATCCTATGGAAGCATTTGAGCTAATAATTATGGACCTTATTATTATAATAATTAATGTAATATGAATATAAGAATAGCCAGGAACTAGAAAACCCTTTGATGTTTTCAAATCACTTCCCAAAGATTATTTTATTTGATCCTTACAATAGTCCTGTGAGGTTAAGTATTAATACTAGCCAAATTTTATAGATCAAGAAATTGAAATATAGAATACCTAAGTGACTTGCCCAGGGTCACACAGGTAGTGAGGGCCTGAGGCAGGACACTCAGGTCTTCCTAACTCCCAGTCCCACACACTATACACTGCACTACCTAGCTTCTCCTGCAACTATTGCCTAACTATCCCCCCTATTTTGATTCATAGATCAACTAAACTGAAATATGTTGCCTGTCCATATCTCCATCCTTGATTGTACGTTTTTCCTTCAGCCTGGAATGTCTCTTCCTCAGTTTCTCCCTTTCAAAAACATATTCATTCATTCTTTGAAAATCAATCGCAATGCCCCCTCTCCATGGAGACTTCCTTAATCATATCTGCAAGAGATTCTCCCTCCCATTCTAATAGTTTATACAAGTTTTGTTGTGTCATTCTAATACGCTATCATAGTCCACCTTGTATGCTTTATGGTCCGTGTTTTATTTTTTCTAGAACACTGAATTCCACAAAGACAATGTGTTTTTCTTCCTCTGTACTCTCCATATTATTTAGCACATAGCCTTGCATATATTAAATACTCAATGGATATTTGTTGAATTAATAACTTGATAATATAAGCATCTAGGTGATAAAGTAGGTAGAGTGTTAGGAGCCAGGGACATAGACACTTATTAGTTGTGTGACCTTGGACAAATCTCTTAACTTTAATCTGCTTCGTTTCCTTATCCGTAAAATGGTGATAATAATAACGTCCTTTTCAGGGTTGTTGTGAGGATAAAATAAACTATTATTTTTAAAGTGCTTTCCAAACCATAATGGACTTCTGACTATATGATAATGATGATATTATTATTATACTTATATATTAATAGCTTTTATTTGTATAATGCATTTGAAATACCATTTCCTAAAAAGGATTTTTAAAACTGAAATGAACTGAGGCCAAATAATGTATTAAAGTTTATATAGCTAATTTGTCCAGGACTAGAACACGACTCTCCTAACTCAGCACTGTGGACTTTCCATTGAATCATGCTTCCATCTTTATTCATTAAAGTGAGTTCATAATTATCTTAGACAAATTCTGTGGATACACAACACACTAAGCCTAGAAATGAATAGAAAATTGATTTGGAGCTGAATTATATTTGAGACATTAAATAATGGTTTCAAATACAAACTTCCCACCATGGCATTAAACACCCTCCACCATCTGGTTCCCAAATATGTTTTCCAGTCTTATTTTATGTTATTCCCCTTCACAGTCGTTCTATTTTAGTCAAACTGGCCTGCAAATTGTACCCCTGTCTCTATACCTTAGCATAAGTGGTCTTCTGTGCCTGAAATGGACTTCTGACTAAACTCCTACTGATAAAAAAATTTCTAGATTCCTTCAAAGCACAGCTGAGGTTGTCAGATGTTAGCACATAGCGTTGCATATATTTCTTACAGGGAGCCTTTCTTTTTTTAAAATTAAATTATTTATTTTTATTTATCCACGTTCAATTCCACAAGTTTAAATTTTTTCCCCTTCCCTCCCACTGCTTCCCTAAGAGAGCTTTCATTCTGATATGGGCTCTACACATACATTCCTATCAAACACATTTTCACATTAGTCATGTTGCATAGAAGAATTCTAACAAATGTGAAAAACCATGAGAAAGAAAAAAAACAAAATAAAACAAAAAAGAAAATAGTCTGCTTTGTTCTGCATTTCAACTCCATAGTTCTTTCTCTGTATATGGCTGGCATTTTTGATCATGTGTCCTTTGGAATTGTTTTAGGTCCTTGCATTCCTGAGAAGGACTAAGTCTATCAAAATCAATCCTCACACACTATGTGAGTGTACTATGTTTTCTTTGTTCTGCTTCCCTCACTCTGCATCAGTTCACATAAATCTTTCCAGGTTTCTCAGAAGTCCACCTGTTCATTATTATAGCATAATAGTATTCTATTATATTAATATTCCACAACCTGGTTAGCCTCTCCCCAGTTAATGAACATTTCCTCGATGTCCAGTTTCTTTTCATCACAAAAAGAGCTGCTATAAATATTTTTTGCATGTGGGTCATTTTCCCATTTTTATGATCTCTTTGGGATATGGCCCTAGAAATGGTATTGCTGGGTCAAAGGGTATGCACATTTTTATAGCCCTTTGGGCATAGTTCCACATTACTCTCCAGAATGATTGGATCAGCTCACAGCTCCACCAATAATGAATTAGTGTTCCAACATTACCACATCATCTCAATTTATCTTTTGTTCTGTTTTTCCATGTTAGTCAATCTGATAGGTATTATGTGGTACCTCAGAGATGTTTTGATTTGCATCTCTCTAATCAACAGTGATTTAGAACATTTTTTTTCATGTGACTATAGATAGCTTTAATTTCTTCCCCTGAAAACTGCCTGTTTATATCCTTTGACCATTTATCAATTGGGGAATGATTTGTATTCTTGTAAATTTGACTAAGTTCTCTATATATTTTAGAAATGAGACCTTTATCAGAGACACTGGTTGTAAAAATTATTTCCCAGCTTTCTGCTTTCCTCCTAATCTTGGTTTCATTGGCTTTGTTTGTGAAAAAAAAAAAAAAACTTGTTGTGAAAAACTTTTCAATTAGATGTAATCAAAATTATCCATTTTGCATTTCATAAGGCTTTCTATCTCTTGTTTGGGCATAAATTCTTCCATTTTCCATAAATTTGACAGATAAATTATTCCTTGTTCCCCTAATTTGTTTATAGTATTAACCTTTATACCTAGATCATGTACACATTTAGACTTAACTCTGGTTTATGGTGTCAGACATTGGTAGATGCCCAGTTTCTGCCATACTATTTCCCAGTTTTCCCAGCAGTTTTTGTCACACAGTGAGTTCTTATTCCAGAAGATGGGGTCTTTGGGTTTATCAAACAGTAAATTGTTATCATCATTGACTACTATGTCTTGTGTACCTAGAGTATTCCACTGATCTACTGCCTCAATTTCTTAGCCAGTACCAAGTAGTTATGATGACTGCTGCTTTATAATACAATTTAAGGTCTGGTATGGCTAGACCATGTTCCCTAGTATTTATTTTCATGAATTCCCTTGATATTTTGGAACTTTTGTTCTTCCAGATGAATTCTGATATTTATTCAAGCTAATTTTTGGGCAGTTTGATTGATATGGTACTGAATAAGTAAATTGATTTAGGTAGAATTGTCATTTTCATTATATTACCTCAACCTAGCCTTGAGCAACTTATGTTTTTCTAATTTTTTAGATCTATTTGTGTAAAAAGTGTTTTGTATTCATGTTTGTATAGCTCCTGGGTTTGTTTTGGCAGGTGGACTCCCAAATATTTTATAATGTCTAGAGTAACTTTAAGTGGAATTTCTCTTTTTATCTCTTGCTGTTGGACTTTCTTAGTAATATGTAGAAATGCCAGTGATTTGTGTGGATTTATTTTACATTCTGCAACTTTGCTAAAGTTGTTTATTTCTTCAAGTAGTTTTTTTTTACTTGATTCTCTAGGATTATCCAAGTATGTCACTATATAATCTGCAAAGTGTGATAACTTAGTTTCTTCTTTACCTATTCTAATTCCTTCAATTTCTTTTTATTCTCTCATTGCTAAAGCTAACATTTCTAGTACCATAATGAATAACAGGGGTGATAATGGACATACTTGTTTCACACCCCCAGCCATTTTATTGGAAATGCATCTAGCTTATACCCATTACATATAATAATTGCTGATGGTTTTAGGTAGATTCTACTTATCATTTTAAGGAAGGCTTCTTTTATGACAGAGAGCCTTTCTTGATCCACAAATTATTAATACCCTCTCCATTTCAAAATAACTTTATATTACTTTCAATAGGTAACAGAAAGATAGATAGAGAAGCAGACAATATTCATTAAGGTTTTATGAAGAGCTGACACCTTACTAAGTTCTGGGGATACAAAAACAAGATAAGAAGAAAGTTATTTTCTCAAGGAGCTTACAATCTAATGGGGGAATACAATATATAAAGAGAAGCTGGAAGGGGTAGTACTTAGGCTATGAAAAAGTGTGGATATGGTCTGAAAGTCACATAAAGGTCTGACTCTGAACTAGTCCAGGTGACATTTCCCTTAGAAGAGCTAGGGGGATGTAAGGAAGGAGTCCAACTTTTCAATAGTTGGGAAGGAAAAATGAGTATGATGGTTGGAGTGTAGGCAGCATACTGAGGAGATGGTTAGGAAAATACGTGTGTGTGTGTGTGTGTGTGTGTGTGTGTGTGTGTGTGTGTGTGTATGCACCTACACATATATCGCTTCATATATAGTTTGTATTTAATTATTCATATACATATTTTATTCCTTCCTCTTCCCCAAGAATATCAGTTCTTTAAGGGCGGGAGCTATTTAACTATTCACATTACATTCTTTTTGCTTAGAATAGTGCCTTGCCCACAGTAGCTACTTAATGAACATTTGATTAATGGAATTGAATGATTCTAGGTCATTTGATGCTACAAATGCCTTTTCAAGTATCAATATTCTCTTTGTTTTTTTTTTTAAATTCAGTTCTTGGGACATCATATGTCCTTCCAGAAAATATCTATAACCACTTCAAAATTTGGTCTATACATCCACCCAGAAAAAAATAAAATGGATGAAGAATATCTATTGTCAAAGTTGTGTCATGCAGTTAAATGGACAAGCTATTGCATTTGTCCATCAATATTTATATTTGGGTCAAAGAGATATAAAGAGAAAATGACTTGGACCCAAGATTAAACAAGTAGAAAGTTAGCTGGATTACTGTTAGAAAAATTGCAAGATAGAAAACAGGATTTCCATGTGGCTCCAGCTTTGACTTTCACCAATCCATGTAAAAGGGTACTCTGAACAAACTTTGGAGCTACAAAACCTACAAAATGACACAGAGAAGATACCCTCCTGTTGAGAACAACCTGGCAGGGAGCAGCCAGCACAGCACTCTGGGAGCTGAGCCCAGCCTTGCATGAGTCAGAGGTTTTAGCTCCAGGACAGCCTGACCAGCACCCAGCTGGAGGGACTCTAGAACACCAGCAGCTGTGGCTGTTTCCAGAATTATCAACACATAGATGCCAAGAACAAAGTGAGAGGTCAGTGCAGTTTGGACTTTGGGACCAGTACTTGGGAGTGCATAGACATCTCCCCCCCAGGGTGAGAAGCCTCTGAGATGTTTAGGCTCAGCGAGTGCCATGTTGCAGCTTCAGATCCTGGCCTGCTGACTGTAGGGGAACCCTGCAATCAGTCTGGGAGTTAATCACTTTTGCTTTAACCTGCTTGGATCTGGATTTCCGTCTGGCATGGAGGTCCTGAGGTGTGTAACAAGCTTGCCAGAGCATGTGGAGGCTTCAGAGAGGCCACCGAGCTAATACCTCTGTCAGTTGAGCAAAAACACCAGAGTTTGGGATGAAAGCTCCCCTGGCTGGTGGCAGATTCCTACCTGTGGCAAAAAGCCCAGAAGTCAAGTAAATGTGTGGCAACATGTCCAGGCAAAGGAAACAAAATAAACATAAAAATTCAACATTAGACTCCGATTTTGGGGACAAAGAGTATTGGGGCATGGAACAGGAGGAATACAGTGGGGTTGCAAGTCCTCCACCAAAAGTTTCAAATGAAAATGCGAGCTGGCTTCAGGCCATAGAGGACCTTAAGAAGCAGATAAGAGACATGGAGGAAAAATTGGGAAGAGAAATGAAAATGATAAAAGAAAATTATGAAAGGAGAGTTAACAGCCTGACTGAGGAAAATCACACCCTAAAAAAATAACTCAAATGGCAAAAGCGGCTGAAAAAGGCAATGAGGAGATGAATGCCTTAAAAATTCTAATTTGCCAGATGGAAAAACAATCTCAAAAGCTCACTGAGGAGCATCTTTCCCTTGGATTTAGAATGGACCAAAGGGAAGCTAGTGACTTTTTGAGAAATCAAGTTGCTGTTAAACAGATCCAAACAAATGAAAGGATAGAACGCAATGTGAAATATGTCATGGGAAAAACCACTGACCTGGAAAATAGATCCAAGAGAGATAATTTAAAAACTATTGTACTACCTGAAAGCCATGATCAAAGAAAGGACCTATAAATCATCCTTCAAAAAATTCTCAAGGAAAATTACCCTGATGTTTTAGATCCAGAGGGCAAAATAGAGGTTGAAAGAATCCACTGATCACCTCCAGAAAAAAATCCCAAAAAGAAAACTGCTAGGAATATTATAGCCATGTTCCAGAATTCCCAGATCAAGGAGAGAATATTACAAGCAGCCAGGAAGAAACAAATTGAATATTGTATAAACACAATCAGGATAGTGCAGGATCTGGCAGCTTCTACAATGAGGGATTGAAGGGCCTGGAATATGATATTCCTCAGGTCAAAGGATTGTAATGGAAATGCACATTTAAAGATCTTCCCTCTCCCTAGGCCCTTTGATTGGCTTAAGTGACTCTGAGAACCTTCCTTGATTTGAATATATACTCTGCCCCCTAACAGACTGAATGTGGAGCCTGTGGCAGGAGGCTTAGTTTTCAGTAATGCCTACATCTTGATACTGTGTGATTGGGCAGTGGGTCAAGAAGGTTGTTACATTCTCTGAGACAAGAGAAGGCTATATAAGCCCTGATGCAAGGCTTTGTTTTGGGACTCACTTTGAGAAGTGTTGTGTGATTTGACCAGATGAGACTCTGGGCAGCTAGTGAGAGCCCCCTGGCTTTGAGAACCCAGATGTTGGTGCTTCCCTCTCTGGTAACTATGATTTGGTATTGATGTAATGGTTGGACAGTTTGGAACCCTGTCTGCTTGATCTGTTTGTTTCTCTGTCTTGTAAGTTCTGTCTGTATACTTTGAAGTTTGGGGTGCTGACCTTTTTCCCCTCAACTAGGTAAATGATCTATGTTTAATTGATTAAAGTAAGCTTGTTAAACCATTTTGAGTTGCTTTCCTTTAGAAAAGCAGATCTAAGAAACTGTGTTGGTAGCCACCCTGGGGATGTTGGGGTGCTTGTTGCTACAAGGACCTAGGATTAAAACCAAGAATCACCTACCCAGAAAAACTGAGTATCATGTTTCAGAGGAAAATATGGTCATTCAGTGGATTAGAGGACTTTCTACTATTCTTGAAGAAAAAACCAGACTTGAATAGAAAATTTGACATTCACATACAAGAAGCAAGAGAAGCATGAGAAGGTAAACAGGGGAAAAAACCATAAGAGACTATAAAAGACTGTATATATATATATATATATATATATATATATATATATAAGACATATGTATATCAGTATGTGGGTATATAGGCATAAGATGCATATGTGAATATATATATATATATATATACACATATATATTTAAAGGTATACATAGATAGAGGGCAGAGGCCCAATTTAATAGGAAGGGATGATACTTAAAATGTGAAATCAAGAGGTGAGATAGGAATATAATGAGAGGAGATGGGGAGAGGTAGAATGGGGCAAACTATCTCATATTGGGTACAATGGAGGGGAAGAACAGGAAGGCATAAGGGAATTTGTCAATCTTATAACCATTGAATTTGGCTCAGGGAGGGCATGGCACACTCACACACACAAAATAGGGTATCTCACCCTACAGGAGAGTAGGGAGGAAGGGGAGAGAGGGGGGATGATGGAAGGGAAGGCAGGCTGGGTGGGAGGGAAGTAGGAAGCACACACTTTTGAAAAGGGGCAGGACCAAAGTAGAGAACAGAACAAGTGGGAGGTGGGATAGGAGGAAGGGAAATATAATCAATCTTCTACAATATATCTACTATGGTAATATTTTGCATTAGCTACACATGCACAACCTAGATTGAATTGCTTATCTTCCCAGTAAGGGTGGGTGACAGGGGAGGAAGAGAATGAATTTGGAATTCAAAGTTTTAAAACCAAATGTTTAAATTTTATATACTATTATTAATATTATTTTACATGTAATTGGGAAATAAGAGGAGAGGATATTGTGGGAGACTGCTATTTTGGGGAGGTGGATAGGGGAAAAATGGGGAGAAAATTTGTAATACAAAAACCGGTGGAAACAAATGAAGTAAAACAGAAGTTAATAAAGCATTTGAAAACAAAAGATAATTGCTAAATCTTATTTTTAAAATTATCTATTTATTTTTAATCCTTTTTTTTCTAAATTGTGTCCTAAATTTTCTCCCTCCCTACCACCCCACCCCAAACCCTGAGGGGGCAAGCAAAATGCTATCATAATACATGTGAAATTTTGCAAAATATTGATCTATATTAGATATATGGCAAAAATATAAAGAAAAATGAGAAAATTTTATCAATTTGCACATAGAGTTAATCAGTTCTCTCTCTGGAGATGGACAGCAGTTTTTCATTACAAGTCCTTTGAAATTTTCTTGGATCATTGTATTGTTTAGACTAGTCAAATCTTTTTTTCACAGTGGATCATCATTACAACATTGATGGTTACTGTGAACAATAAGCCAGTTCTTCTTTTCATTTTGCATCAGTTAATATGGGTCTTGCCATGATTTTTTTTCTTATCCCTGCCATTCCTTATAGCACAATAGTACTCCATCATAATCATATGCCACAACTTGTTCAGTCCTTCCCCAAGAGATGAACATCCTCTCAGTTTCCAATTTTTGCCACTACATAGTTGTTAGAAATACTTTTGTACATATAGTTCCTTTTCTTTTGATCTCTTTGGGGTAGAGATTTAGTAGTGGTCCTTTTGGTTCAAAGGGTATTCCTAGTTTTATAACCCTTTGGATATGGTTTCAGATTGTTCTCCAGAATGGTCAGACCATTTCATTATACTTCCAACAGTTTAGTAATATACTTATTTTCACTCATCTGGTCCAGCATTTGCCATTTCTAATAGTTGTGAGGTAGTTTCTCAGATTTGTTTCAATTTGCATTTTCTCTAATCAATAATGATTTAGAGCATTTTATATGAATGTGGATAGCTTTTATTTCTTCTTTTGAAACCTGCCTAGTCATGTCTTTTGAGCATTTATTAATTGATGAGTGTCTCTTATTCTTAGAAATTTTACTCAGTTCCCTTTACATTTGAAAAAAATTATACCCTTATCAGTGACATTTGCTGAAAAAAAATTGATAGTACTTTATTGTTTATAGTACCTTCTATCAAATTGAAGTTTCCCTGCTTATCTCTGTTAATTGGGTTTATTTTTGTTTTTGCTTTGTATGAGATTATGATTGCTAATCTTGTCTTTTTTTACTTCACCTAAAGCATAATAAGAGATTCTTCTCTAGCCCTTTATTTTAACTTTGTGAGTATCTTTCTGTTTCAAGTGTGTATCCTGGAAACAACACATTGTTGGATTATGGTTTCTAATCCCTTCTGTTAGCTGTTTCTATCTTATGGGTAAGCTCATCCCATTCAAATTCACAGTGAAGATTATTAACTGTGTGTTTTTCTCCATTCTATTTTCTTCTATTTATCTTTCTCTCTCTTTTTATCCTGACCGTTCTCAAAAGTCTGTTTTGCTCCTGACCACTGCCTCCCTTAGTCAACCCTTTCTTTTATCATCTCCTTCCCCCCACATATCTCTTTTCCTCTTCCCCACCCATTTCTCTATTAGATAAGATAAATTTCCATACCCAACTACTGAATGCCATGTGTGTATGTGTGTGCTTGTATTTGTGTTCTTCCCTCTTTGAACCAATTCAAAAAGATGTATTCAAGCATTGTACATTCCCCTCTTTATTTTTCCCTTCATTGTAAAAACTCTTCCTTGCATGTCTCATATAAAAGAGACATTATTCCTCCCCATTTCCCCATCTCCAAGTGCATTCTTATTTCTTATCTTCCCATTCATTTTTGTGATCATCCCAACATAACCAACACACATAGATAGATGGATAGATAGATATATAGATAGAGAGACAGACAGACAGAGACAGACAGATAGATAGATAAATAGATAGAGATCCTTTGTCCATGTAGACTCCTCCTAACTACCTTAATAATGATAAAGTTCTTAGGATTAAGTAAAGTGGATTAGCTTCCACTTAACCAATTTTAATTTTTAATAAATTACTTTCTTTAGTGAGCTTTTGTACCTCTTCTCATCTCCTTTTCCATTTGATCTATTTGACTTTTTAAGGAGCTATTTTCATAAGTGATATTTTTGGTCTACTTTACTAAGCTATCAAATCTCTTTTTATAATTTTCTTGCATTATTGTCATTTCTTTCCCAAATTTTCCATCTCTTTCTCTCACTCTTCTAGGAATTTTCATTGGGCTTGAGTCCAATTAACATTGCTTTTCTTCAGGATTTGCTTATAGATATTTTCACATTGTTGTCTTTCTCTGAGCTTATTTTTTGGTCTTTCCTGCCATTGTAGTAGCTTTTTTGATCATTTTTTTTTGTTCATTTTTTGCAGACTATTTTTTGACTTTGAAACTTTGTATTAGCATTGGACTCTGCTTACCTGGTGAGGAGACACTGTCCCAAGCTTCAGGCTTTTTTTGTTTTGCTTCTTTTAAAGCTAGTTATGGGGGTCGTTTTTCAGTGCTTCTAAGGTAGTGTGATCTGGAGAGAAATGTGGTCATTTGGTGTATGCTCTGGTCTTCACTTAGGAAGGGACCCTGGTCTCCTGTAGCCACAAGCACTAATGGTCCTCTTGTCCCTGGAATGGTGATCAAGTCCTCAAGTCCTCTGCTTTCCTTCTTGGAATTGTGGCCAGATCCACTGTTCTCTTGTGACTTACCACAAGAGCTCTTCTCTGTTTTAGAACTGTTGCCTAGAACTGCTTTTGGATGATAGAGTTGCCAAGTAACACCAGCTGCACCTAGTGCCAGCAAAGGGTCCCTGTAATCTCTTTCTGACCACTTGTCCAACCCCCATTACAGCTCTTGGACTGAGAACTCCCAAAGCTGCCCCTACTATTCCTTCCACCACTGTGCCTATGCTCCCTTCAAGATCTATCACTGGTGCTGCTGCTGCACTCTAGACAAGCTCTCACCTGGTTGTCATAGACCTCTCACTGACTTTTTAAGTTGTCTTAGGCTGGAAAAATGTCTCATTGTGACCTTTTGTTGACTATGACACTCTAAAATTTTATTTGAGGAGTTATATTAAAATTGTTTAAAGGGGAATGTTGGGAGAGTGCACCTGACTCAGCCTGTGCTCAGCCATCTTGGTTCCATCCCTTTGCAAATCTTACTTAATGACCCCGAACTTCTCCTAGAAATAAGGGTCAATCTTTTAAATATTTCTTTTTACCAGGGTTGTTATATGACTGAAAAGAACAATCTCAAAGGATTAAAAAAGAGGAGTGCAGCAATGATAGAGGAATAGGAGGAAGTCATACAACTCAGTTCTTCCCCATAACTATTCCAACAAAGACTTAGAGCAGAGGACTGAGTCACTATTGGTAACTGGAAATATACATTGCTGCTAGAAGTTAAGAATCCATTATAGATGGATAAAATATGTTGAGGTGAGGTATCTGTTCTGTTTAAATAAAAAAAGCTAATTCAGAAAAGCAATACAAAACAAATGGGAGTTAAGAAATCTGAATACTTATCCTGACTTATCCTTTCTATAATCTTTAGCAAATCATTTAACCTCTCTGAGTCTTAACTATCTCATCAATAAAATTATAGAATTGACCTAGATGATCCCTAAAATTCTTAGATTTCTTCATTATCTGGTTAAGTTAAATCAACAAGTATTTATTAAGTACCTGCTATATATAATGGACTGTGCTAAGCTCAGGTGATATAAACAAAAATGGTCCTTGCCCTCCCTAATACAGCAGTCCATTTACAAACAACAACACATAAACAGGATAAATACAGGATAATTCAAAGATAATCTCAGACAGAAGGTGCTAGGATTAAAGGAAACAGGAAAGGCTTCCTAAAGAAGATGAAATTTTAGCTGAGACTTGAAGGAAACCAACATTCTGGGACAATAATGTTAAAAGTCAACATTGGTTATAATAAACTATCCTGTTACAGGTACACATATTGATTATATCTAAGTTTCCAAAGCCATCTGGAAAATAATTTGTACCCATTCCATCAACCAACAAGATTTATTAAGCTCCTACATATGGGCAAGCAATATTCTAGGCACAGGAGGTGCTAAGGCAAAAAAGTATATTCTATCAAGAATTCCTCCTCCTCTTTGAGTTCTTATTTGCATGGCAAAAGAATGGGGTGATTTTAATGGTTTCATGTGAGATTCTCCCAATGTCAGAAATGGCACCAGAATGGCTTGGCCAAGAGGCATTGTGATAAAACACTGACTCTGGAGCCAAAGGACATGGATTTAAATCCTGCCCCCTAATGCTTACTTACCACCTTGACCTTGCTTGACCTTGCCCAAGTCACATAATCTCTCTAGGCTTCAGTTTCCTCAGTTGTCAAATATGGGGTTTGGACTAGATGACCTCCGAGTTTCCTTCACCTACTAAATTTATGATCCTAAGATCTTAAGATTTCCATCTATGTACAAAGAAGCACAAAAAGGAAGAATTAGGCTTATTGAAAATGAATCTATAGCTGCATCTACACTTTAATCCTCTTCTCTCTTATTTTATTCCATCTTAGACATGCAGACTCCTGAGATAAAGTATTAAGCATTTACTCATATGTGATAAAATTAGCGCAGAGCAAGAGTATGAAGGGGAGGTAGAAAACCTGGCTTCTTATCATAATTGTGCTGCTAACACAGTTTGCTCTGGGCAAACCTTTTAACCCCTTATCTTTAGTTTTCTTACATATAAAATAAGACCATTTGCACTAGGGTGACTTCTAAGACACATTCCAACTCTAAATTTATAACCCTATATTTATATAGAGTTCCTGAGGTCAGGGACTCTTTCACCGTAGCCTCAGTGGCAATTACAATAACTTGTACATTTTAGGAACTTAGTAATTTTTTTTTCCCATTTCCTCCCACCAAAGCAATTGTTAGACTTCATATTTCTTCCTGTTAAGCTTTTAAAATAAAGTTTTATTAAACCATTTATTTCATTGTGCTGAATTTCCTTATTTAGCCAAATTAATATTCTAAATAAAATGCAAAAATTTTCTAGGATTTGCTCCTACTAATCAGTTCTTTCCACATTACAGCTGCAGTCATGTTTTTTATTCCTCTATCAGCACAGGGTCTGAATATTTCTGAGCTCCTACAACCCATAACTTCAAGTTATCAGTCATAACTTCTAAGAATGGCAAACCTATTTTAAGAACCTATATGTTTTAAAAAGCACTTACCTGACTTTTTTATCTTATCTCCACCTTGACACTTCTTTCACATGATCCAGACTAAAATTTTTGGTAAGAGGTTACGTATCTCACTGCTGATGCTTTCATTTAGCTGTCATGCATGATTTAGCATATTTTCTCCCAAGGTTGTCTTCTAAAATGTTTAACAAGCTAATATTCCTTTGTTATTATAGCACTTCCTACAAATCTCTTGATCTGTGAAGTACTACAGGAAAACTATTCTCTTCAATGTGAAAGAATAAAAGAAAAATACTTTAAGTACCCAATCCTTTAAATTAAAGTGCTCAGTGAATAAGTAATGGAAAGATTTGCACATATACTCTAATATACATTTTGGAGGAGATTGACATTTTCTTCTTGAATGTATTTTTAGCTTGCTTTTAACTTATGGAAAGTATTGCCTTTTAACATATGAGCAGTTTGTTTGCAGAAAGGCACAGAAAGTAATTTTCATAAAGAAGTGAATTATCTTATGACAGCAATGTCCCTTTTATAGATGAACAGTTTGGTAACTAAAAGGGGAAGAAAGCACTTTTGCTTAATGAAAACTGCTACAATCGACTTGTAAAGAAACAATTTTCAGATAAAATGCAAGCAACCCCAGAAAGAAGCAGAAAAATAACTTTTGTTTTCTAAAAACTTTAAAAAAATGCAATGTGAAGAGACAGAGATTTTTTTTCAATTTTATATTATTATCAGTTTAAATTTTTCCCTTCTCCTCTTGTTCTTCCCACCCATTGAGATGGGAAGAAAAACAAACCCCATTATCAATATATATACATAATCATGCCAAAACAAATTTTATTAGTCAAAAAAAAAGGAAGGAAGGAAAAAGGGAAGGAAGGAAGAAAAAAAGGAAGGAAGGAAAAAAGAAAGAAGGAAGGAAGGGAGGAAGGAAGGAAGGAAGGAAGTCTCTTGCTATCTTGCCCTCCTTGGTGAGAGAGGGAAAAGCAGAAAGGGGATTGACTTTAGGACTCATTGACTGCCAGCTGACTGGGTAATGTAGAATCTAGGTGAGTGCAGAACTACTTGATCTTGTTTGCATTAGACAGAGATAATTCGCTTTGCATATCTCTTACTTGGAGTGGAAGGGCTAATAAGAACTAGAAACTTACATTTTGTGTCTAATGGTAGCCACCTTAAGGGTGGAGGTGAGAAAAGAATGAAAATATATTTATATGATAACTTTATAATATATTTTAAAGGAATAGTAAGTTTTACATAATAGATTTGCAATTTCAGTTGCAATCATCTTTTTTATACCACATTATGGAAATGCTTGTTTTATTCTACAAAGTAAAAAAAAAAAAAAGAAAAAAGAAAACCACACACACACACACACACACACACACTCAAAACTTTTTGGTATCATAGTTGTAAGTGGATGGTTTTATGTAAATGGAAACCATGCAGGTTGGGGCTTAAGATATATAGTTGTGGATCATTACCCAACTATTGTTTCACCTCCTAGGATATTGAGAGAATTTCTTATGTGTTATGGTGTTTTTACATCTTATTCTCACTGTCTCCTCCGGTCCCCCACCATGTATCCTATGATCTAATGACATTAGCCTCTTTGCTAATCCTCATGCAAGACACTGGCTGTGCCCCAGATCTAAAATTCACTTCCTCCTCATCTTCACCTCCTGGATTCCTTCAAGTCTTCACTAAAATCTCAATCATTAGAGGGAAGAGGAAAGAGAAAAGAGAAAATAGAAAATAAGCATGCATAGAATACCCACCATGTCCAAGGACTTATAAATATAATATCATTTGATTCTCACAACAGCCCTGTGAGGCAGGTGATATTATCTCCATTTTCTGATTAAGGACACTGATGCACACAGGTTAAATAACGTAACCCAAATCACACAGCTAGAAAGTTCTGGAGGCTGAATTTGAACTCAGCTCTTTCTAACTCCAAGCCCAATGCTTTATCCACTGAATTAACTACTGCCGCTAAGAACTTTCTACAAGAAGCCTGGTCGCCTTTATTGCTAGTACCTTCCATTTGATTGTCTCTAACTTATCCTGTCTATATTTTGTTTGTACTTTTTTTGTAGCTTCAGTGCTTTACACAGCACCTGGCACATAGTAGGTGCTTAATAAATACTTTTTCACTTGACTTGACATATTGGTGATGATTCTCCTCTGGGAACTAAACTATGCTAATATGAGAGCAAGTTGGGGTGATTGAACCAAACAAAAGAATGAAGGTTTAGAAGTCATGCCAAGAAGCATGCCATATACAGTTATACTCATGTGGATCAAAATATATTAAAATAAACACTGAGTAAACCAATCAAATGATTTTATAGTAGAATTCTGTATGAAAATTTGCTTGAAAGTCACAGATGATTTATTGCAACCTGGATACCACTTTGTAACATATTGCTTTTATAATAATTTTTGTACTAGAATGTGTCATGGAAAAAGAATCTATGACCAGAGTCATAAGGTCAAAACATTTTATATGTCTTCTTTGCATGCAACTGTTTAAATCTTACATTAGTAATCGAGGCCTTTTGGTTCCCCTCAACCTGGCTTAGCCCATCTGCCAAAACAGTTTATGTGGGTGTGGCTATTGTGCATGCTACAGTTTTTTGGAGCCACTGGTTAGAGTTGAGTGCCAGGTGGAAACCAATGGCGGAGAAGCAGCCCTCAAAAGCACTAACAATTCCTCTTTGAACACCCCATGCACTCATACATCCTGTAGGCGAATTAGGAGATAACTACTCCAAGTTTATTTTGGAGTAATAAAAATTTACCCCAGTGGAATGGGCAGATGAGAATAATTTCTTCCAATGGCCATGAAGGTAGCTGAAGCAGGTGCTTAGAGTGCTTAGAGCTTGGTCACACATGGAAGATACCAAGACATCCACTGCTTCCCCAACCATCACCAATTATCTTGACTTTTGTCCTGCCACTGGACTTTGATGATTCTGAAAGAGAGAATGAGGCTAGCCATTTTGTCTCCCTTAAATCCAATTCACACATGAGTCAAGATATCACCCCATGATGTCATTGGTCCTCTTTGAAAAAGAAGGACAAGCAAAAATATAATGGAGAAAATATTAATAAAGCAGAGTAAACTTAAAAATTTTTTGAAAAAGGAAATGAAGGACAAGCAACAACAAAAAAAACAACACATCAGTAATGGGACAGATATTTCTAGAACAGATATGTGTATGCATGTGTATGTGCATATGTATATGTATATATATATATATACACACACACACATATATATATATACATATACATTACACAGACATATATTACTTGCCTTTATGTGCTGGATAAACAATTGAAAGTGAATCAGAGATACCATAAAACATATAGAGAAGGCAGAACAATCCTTGAAAATGACTTAGTAAACTACTTTACCTGGAATCTAGAGTAAGGAAATAGAATAGTTTGAAGTAAAGCTGTGAAGGGAGATTGTAATCAGATTATGTGTTGTAAACAGCTTGAATGTTAACTGGCAAGGCAGTGTTCTTAAAGGTCTCTTAAAGGGGATAAAACCTGTGTATTGATTAGGGATTTGCAGTGGCAGTGGTATAAAGGATTGGGAAGACTAGAGACAGACTAATTTTATAGGCTACTATAATAGTCCATGTAGGAGAATGCAATGAGTAACTGAATTAGAATGCTAATTAAAATAGCTAACATTTTTATCATGTTTATTATTTGCCAGACATTGAGATAAGTGCTTTAACATCTTGTTTGTTACTCACCACAACCCAGTGAGGTAGGTACTATTATTGTGCTCAATTAGCAGATGAAGAAACTGAGGCAAATAGGTTAAGTGACTAGCCCAGGGTCATACTGCTACTAAGTGTCTGAGGCTAAATTTGAACTCAGATTTTCCTGACTGTAAGCCTAGCTCTATGTATTGCACTACTAAGCTGCCCAAATTGAGGGTGAATACAAAAGATGTTATGGCAGGAAAATTGACCGTACTTGACAAGGGGTTGGAAAAATTTTTTTTAGATATGTGATATATGAGAAACAACCAGTCCGATGGACATGCTAACTTCCCATTTCTGAAGGTTGTGCAGGTTTTATTACCACATTAAAATAATCAGAAAGTGCCATATATACCTGTATCATATTGACTTAGATCCCTACAAAAATGTCTTTGTAGATTCAATATGTCTTCAAATTTTATAGAGGGTTTATATAAGGAAGATTCATTTAATGAAATGAGATTTATTTGAAGACATTGTCCATTGTGTTCTCCGACATCCTATCTAAAAGTATTAAATTTAATTGCTAGCAAAAAACAACAACAACAACATGTTTTTTGAGTGATCACTGAACTTGAATTAAAAAAAAAGTATGCTCAAGTCTCAGGGTTTCCACTTTTCAGCTGTACAACCTTAGGCAATGCATTTTATCTGTTAGTTCATTTCCTCATGCAATAAAGAATTTTGTAAAACAATGTGAATCTGAACTAGTCATTAATTCTTTTTCATATAATTCTTTTTCTATATTCATATATGAATATAGGTAATCTCCTTTCTGAAATATCTTAAATAATTTTTATATCTCAATGTGATAAATGTCCTGCTGGACATCTATTGTATGGTAGCAACTGTATGGAGTGTTTCTTTTCATATGAATGTCCCGAACAGGATAATTTCAAGAACACTTATCTTGACAAAGAAAGAAATGATATAACATAATTTTAGTTACTGGAAAGCAATGTCATCAGACTTGTTGTCATTTGGTGTATAGAAAATATGGATTGAATAGCTCTTTTGGTATCAGCCAGTTAACAACCCAAGGCTGTCTTTATGTGTTACTGAAACATCTGGATGACAAGTGAAATGGAACATATAGATACTTGGTGTAGTGTTTCCAAATGCCCAAATATTTGGCATCCTGTGGACTAAACATCTGGATAAAAACTGAAATAGTGATAGAAACATCTAGAAATTTGGTCTAAATATTTACAAATTCCAAATGTCTGGCACCCAATAAACCAAACATCTGGGCAATTGGCAGGATGCTTAAATTTTCATAGAACTACCTTGGCATCATATGAAAAATATGGTACTACTATTAAGTAGCAATGGCCTTGTTGAATGAAGTGATAACTGGTTAATTATCTAGAACAATAAAGGGATATTTTTTTCTGGTATGGGTTAGTACCCTTTTTGACACAAAGATGATTTGATCTCCATTGAGTAGCTTTAAAGCCGTTAATCAAAACATAGGATGACACATGAAACAGTAGTGGAAAATTTCCGTTCACTCTATGCCAATGAAGTTCAGGCAGTTCCCAGTAATCCTTATGTTACCATGGATTATTTTATTCAATTTGACTTTAGATGTGACTCCAAGTTAAGGAGCATTTTTACTTGGCTTGAGAAATATTCTGAAAGTCTAATAAGTCTGATCTTTGGGGACAATTTTCCTCATAGGTAGATTAATTGCTTTTGTAACCCTTGAACCAAACAATCATATTTTCCCTCATTTTATCTTTTATCTATTCAGCCACAGGCCTAGTGACTTTCACCATTCCAGCACCCTGCCAAAAACAACACACTGAATAACTTTAATCTTTCCAAATACACATCAGGATGCTCATTCCCAGAAACATTTCTGGTTTTCCACATTTTTAGAAGGTAGAGGAGCCCAATAACAATATTCCAAATATAGACCACATCTCTAAAATATGATTGATTCAATCTTTTCCTAGGCATTTAAATATATACATATCCACATTGTGTAGGGACCTAAGCAATCGACATTTATGTATCTATATCTCTAACTTTTTCTACTTATCCATATTTATATATGTCTCCCATTATGCAAAGTAAGAATATCTTCAAATTAGCAATGTTCTGATGATTTTAAATATCTATATAATTGAAATATAGTGTTGCCACAAATTGTTATTGTTTTAGTTCAGTCATGTCTGATTCTTTGTGACCTCATTTAGGGTTTTCTTGGCAAAGATACTGGAATGGTTGGCCATTTCCTTCTCCAGCTCATTTTATTGATGAGGAACTGAGACAAAGAGGGTTAAATGACTTTCCCAGGATCACGAATGTGATTACATTCAACCTATTAAGGGGAAGAGAAGATCTTCAAACTCCCTTAGGCCTATTAAGGGCAATATATATAGTGTATACTGTTTCCAATCAAATATTCTTGATACAATCAAAGACAAGGCTCAAAGGCACATGATTAGCTAAAACTCAATCCAGAAAAATAACAAAAAAAATCTTATTTTGCTTGCCATTACACTAACCTATTGCATTCATATACTCTTCAATTTCTCAGTCAGTACCAGACTGTTTTGATGACTACTACTTTGTAATATAGTTTGAAATCTGGTTTTGCTAGGCCTTCTTCCTTCATATTTTTTTTTCATTTGTTCTCTTGATCTTTTTTTTTTCTTTTTGGAGGGCATTTGGGGGTAAGTGACTTGCCCAAGGTCACACAGCTAGTTTTTTTGTGTTAAGTGTCTGAGGCCGAATTTGAATTCAGGTCCTCCTGACTCCAGGGCTGGTGCTCTATTCACTGTGCCACCTAGCTGCCCCAATAAGGAAGTTTAGACTAGATGACTTCTGATGTCCCTTTTACTTTTTTTTTGTTTTGTTTTTTTGGAGAGCAATTGGGGTTAAATTACTTGCCCAAAGTCACAAACTAGTAAGTATATCAAATGTCTGAGGCTGGATTTGGACTCAGGTCCTCCTGACTGCAGGGCCAGTGCTCTATTCATTGTACCACCTTCTCTTGATATTCCTGACTTTTTGTTTTTACAGATAGTTCTTTGGGTTATTTTTTCTAGATCTATAAAATAATTGTTTGGTAATGTAATTGATATGAGACTAAATATGTAAATTAATTTAAGTAAAGTTGTCATTTTTATTATATTGGCTCAGTCTATCCATGACCCATATTTTTCCAACTGTTTATATCTGACTTTATCTGAGAAATGTTTTGTAATTGTGTTCATATAGTTTCTGATTTGTTTTTGCAGGTAGTCCCCAAGTATTTTATATTGATTTCAGTAATTTTAAATAGAATTTATACATCTCTTCCTTCTATATTTTGTTGGTATTTTATAGGTATGTTGTTGATTTCTATGAGATTACTTTATATTCTGAAACTTTAAAGTTGTATTTTCAACTATTTTTTCTTGAAGTTTTTCTAGGGTTCTCTAAGTATGTTACCATGTCATATGCAAAGAGTAAAGTTTTGTTTCCTCCTTGCCTAATCTTATTCCTTCAATTTCTTTTTCTCATTTTATTGCTATAGGTAATATTTCTTGTACATTGAGTAATTGTGATGATAACTGGCATCCTTACTTTGCTCCTGTTCTTATTGAAAAGGCTTGTAGTTTATCCCCATTACAAATAATCCTTCCTATTAGTTCTAGATATATACCACTTATCATTTTCATTCATTCTTACATTTTCGAGTGGATAGGTTCTTTAAAAAGCTCTCTCTGTTCCAAAAAGCCTGAATCTGTAAACCTATGGTGTTTTCTCAATCCTCATTTCCCCAGACCTCTCTGTAGCTTTTGACATTTTTAATCAGTCTCTCTTCTTTGATACTCTTTTCTCTCTAGGTTTTCAGGACACTACTTTTTCCTGATTCTTTCCCTTCCTATCTGACAATTTCTTCCCATTTTCCTTTGCTGGATCTTCATCCAGATCACACCTGCTAACCTTAGATATCCCATTAGATTCTGTCCTGTGTTTTCTTCTCTTCTCCCACAATTATTTAATTTTCTGATCTTATTTTGGTGAACTCCAATGAATTTAATTACCATCTCTATACTGATGATTCTCAAATTTCCTCCAGCCTCTCTACTGACCCTCCAATCTCACATCTCCAGTGCCTTTCAGATATCCCAAACTAGATATCCAGTATTCATCTTAAACTAAATATGTCAAAAGGAGTACTCATTATCTTTCCCCAAAAAACTGACATCCTGCCTTCCCTATTACTGTAGAGAGCAACACCAGGTTCACAACCTCAGTAGTCAATAGTCACCACACAATTTTGTTAAGTACCCACTCTGTGCTGGGCACTGTGCTAATTCTTAGAGGTATAATAAAAAGAAAAGAATATCTCCTCTTAAGAAACTTACAGTCCAATGGGGGTGGGGAGGGGAACAATAAAAAGAAGCTGAAAAGATAAAAAGTAGGTCTCCAAAGGAAGGGGCATGGTGAAGAAGTCAGAGATGCTCCAGAGTAGTGCAAACAGATAAGAAATGAGGAAAAAAATCTGAGTTTAGCACTCTCCTTAAATAAAGGTATTGGAGTTCATGGCTCCACCCATCAATCTGAAGGGTAGGGGATAGTGATGAGGTAGAATACTAAGACTGGTGGGATAGGGTGTCCCAGAGTAGTGAAGAGATGTGAAAAATGAGGAATCACTTTTGATTTCTCACTATCTCTGATCCACCACCATCCAAATTGTTGCCAAGATATGTTGATTTCATTTCTTGTTGTATCTCTCCAATACACCCCCTTTTCTGCTCTGGCAAGAGAAGACTATCATTACCTCAAGCCTCAACTGTTGAAATAGCTTGCTGGTGAATCTGCCTGCCTCAAGTATCTCCCAACTTTTATCTATCCTCCACTCAGCTGCAAAAATGATTTTCCTAAATCACAAGTCCAACTTTGTCACTCCCCTATTCAATAAACTCCAGTGCCTCTGTATTCACCGCCAGGATCAAATATAAAATCCACTCTTTGTTGTGCAAAGTCCTTTATTACCTAGCTGCCTATGTTTCTAGTCTTCTTAGACCACAATCCCCAACATATTTCTTTAAGTCATTTTACAACGGCTTCTTTGATATTCAAAATACAACATACTCCATTTCTTTGCTTTGAGGGTTTTCTTTGATTATCCTCCATTTCTGTATATCTTTTCCTCCTCAACTCACCCTACATTTTTCCCTGGCTTCTTTTAAGGTTAACTAAAATCTCATCTACAGGAAGCTCAATTCTAGTTCCTTATCTCTGTTTATTATTTCCAAATATCCTGCATATATGTTTTCATGTTGTCTCTCCATTAGATTATTAGTTCTTTTAAAGCAGACACTTTTTGCCTCTTTTTTTATATTCAGTATTTAGCACAGAGTCTGAATCATTGTACAGCTTAATCAGGGATGATTGATAGTGAACCTGGCCAGAGGCCAGAAGTCTAGAATTAACTCCTCATTTCCTTATGGTACCTATGAACACTCAAGGCCAAGGGGATAAGGATGAACTAAAGAGTTATTGTGTTGCATATAAAGACCCATTGCTTCTTTATCTAGGATCCATTGTATCACCAACCTTTGTGTCTGGTGTATCACCAATCATTGTGGGGGTATAGTCATGGCGTCTTCTTCAGGCAATGATGGACAGAGGCTACTCCCAAGGAAGACATCAAGTAACACATTTCACCCCCATATTTGGTGTCCCTCCACTGAAACTATGGATTGAGCCTGGAAACCTTCCAGTGCCCTGATGAAGGAGTCTGTGCTTTTTCTACATATTATATATTATATGTTAGAATAGCAATGCACTCCAAGGAGCAAGAAACAGAAACGATTTTGTACTCTTTCTCTTGGTAAAATATGAAACGGTGGATGCTGAGATGCCTCTTTAAAGGACATGCATCCCATCAGCCAGGCTGGCACTTCCAAGACTGACTTTTAGCCAGGAGTATTTGAAAGCCATCCCCTTCTTGAGCTAAATGGGAAATCCATACTCCTTCAGTCCTGGGCAAGCGTAAACATAGAAGTTTGCTTTTTGTTTGTTTGTTTGTTTGTTTGTTTTTTCCAGAACTACCTCATATTGTCTGCTTAAAGAGAGGAAACACTTCTGGGGTCTGAGGGACCATCCATGGCCTTTCTCCCAGGCTATGAAAGCACCAATGGTCTCCACCTTTCTGAGAATGGAGAGAATAGTCACTTTTCTCTTTTTAGTTATTGAGGGAACTTGCTTTTGAAAGATGAAAGAGAACCCCTTGACTGAAGTCTCCTTTTATTTCATATATCATGAGACTGACTGGGACTCAGTAGATTCAGGGTTTCCTATTCTCAGATATGTTAATTTGACTTTTTAATATTTTCATTACTGTATTTCAACATAATTCATGATACTATGTATTTTATTTTGTGCATTTCAAACCTTTCTAAGAATGAATCCTTAAGCATTGTAAGTGGGACAAAGGGAAAAAGGGCAGAAAAAAAAGATTAAGAACTTCTGATCTAAAGAATAGTGGAAAGGGCCCAGAATTAACTGGGATTAGAATGCCTCATTTAAAGACCTGGTTCCACCATAGTAAGCCCTGTAATCTTGGCCAAGAACATTAGCTTCTTTGAGCTTCTTTTCCCCCCTCTGTAAAATTGGGACAATATTATTTTATCTGCCCCCAAAGTTGTCGTGATGGAAGATTAAATGATAACATGTATTAGAAATGCTATATTAAAGCATTATGTACCTAACCTGCCTTCAAATTATAATAGTAGTTTGTGTCTACATAATGCTGAAGCAGATAACTTCTTCAATAAATTTAGTGATATAATCAGACATGTTGTTTGTTTTTTAGTGTATGGACAAAACAACAAGTTAATTCAAAGAATTTCTACTTTTGACATAGTGTTTTGTCTGAACCTGTGATTTAATTAAGTTTTTGGAACTTCCAGGATTAGCAATTTATCTATAATTTAGAGATGCCTGAGGCATTAAGAAATTTAACTAAAATATATTAGAGGCAAGGCATGATCACAGGTCTTTCTAATTCTAATGCTGGATGTCTATAAATTGCTACTCTGTCTCATAGCTATATATATATGACATATATGCATACATACATATTTATTTATTGATCTATAACTATATATAACTATGATATATTGAGGACTTGATTCTTGACCAGAAATATGATTTCTTAAAACAACCCTCCATTTGATATACAAAATGGAGTCAACATATTGAGCATCAAATAGAGCCAATATATGGAGAAATTCTCTCCAAATCCCATATTTTCCATAAGTCTTATCTGAGGCTTCATCTATATGTGTGTAACAGAACAGCAAGCACCCTAGCACACCCAGGATGGCTGCTAACATAGGTTCCTTGATCTGCTTTTCTATAGGAAAGCAACTCAAAAGGGGTTAAGAATCATAGGTTAATCAAATATATATCATTTACCTAGTTCAGGGGAAAAAGTCAGTACCTTGAACTTCAGAATATACAAACAGAAGTTACAAGCAGACAAAAAATACAGACAGAGAAACAGACAAATGGACAGGGTTTCTAGCTGTCTGATCATTACATAAATACAGTTAGTTACCAAAGAGAGAAGCACCAATATCTGGGTTTTCAAAGCCAGGGGGCTCAATGGTTTCCCAGAGTCTCATCTGGCCAAATCATACAACTCTTCCCATGAACGAGCCCCAAAGCAAAACCTCACCTTAGAGATATATATAGCCTTCTCCAGGGTCATCAAACATCATAACCCTCATCACTCACTGCCTAATTACAAAGTACCACAAGATGGGCCTTCCTGAAAAATAAGCCTCCCATAAGCAAATTTCTCTTGTACTCCAAGTGAGGCCCATTAAAGCTCAGGGAAAATCTTCCAATTTCCTCACCATTACATTAATTTAACGCCAATGCAATTTTTAAAATGTCCAGTCACAAAATGTAACAGACTCTCCATATAGAAGACAGAAGCAAAGTATTTATTCAGATACCAGAACACCAAATCCCAACACCAAGAATCCATATTCATCATAGCAACATAGAAGGTAATGCACCACAATGTAGCAGAGAGCCATACCATATTTTAGCCTTCCCACAAACCAATATTTTACTAATATTTACTCAAAAGCCTATCTGGCTTGCTCAGAAACAAACTCTCCTCCCAACCATCTAGCAGGCTCTGACTCTGATCTTCCTTTGGGCTTTGCTCACCCTTTGGCAAACTCCTCCCACCACAGACTCCATGTGGTTACATTCTGCCTATTAGGGGGCAGAGTTTATTCTCAAATCAGGCAAGGTCTTTAAATTCCCTCAGGCGTATTAAAGGGTAGGAAAGATCTTCAAATTACCATTACCATTACAAAGTCAAACTGGATTGAACACTTCTGTCAAATAAGGAGTTGTCAGTCCAGGTTATTCCCACAATGATCTATTTATTTTTATCTTTTTTTCCCTTGGGAGTTCTTTCCACCATTGCCTAACAGAATAGTTTTAGTAGTGTATTGGTAATAGGAATTTGTTTTGCTTCTGTCTTCTATGTGAAGAGTCTATTATATTTTGCAATTCAGGTCTATGCCAGCATATTCATAGCTGCCATTGGTGCTGTAAATGTTGTGTTGGTGCTACAAGTAGTTAGTATTAATATGCTGTTTTAAGGTTTGCAAAGTGTCATACATATGTTTTCTCACTTGATATATGTCATTTTATATATGGACATGAACATTTACTTCGTAACCCTTTGCCCTCGAGAAATTGGGACAGAAAATATCAGGCTCTCACAGTTTCCAGATATCTCAAAAATAGATTAGTCCAATGAATATCTGACTAAAAATTCTCTCTGCAATATCCAGACAAGTATTCATCCAGTTTTCCTTGAAGATATCTGTAATGGTAACGGGTATTTGAAGATCTTCCCTGCCCCTTGATAGACTTAAGTGAATTTGAGGACCTTTCCTGATTTGAAAATAAACTCTGTCCCCTAATAGGTTGAATGTGGTCACATGGAGCTGTGGTGGGATGTTTGCTTTTCAGGAACACCCACACCTTGTTGCTTTGTGATTGGGCAGCAGGTCATGAGGGTTGTGATGTTTTCTGATCCTGGAGAAAGCTATATATACCCTAATGTGAGGTTTTGCTTTGGGACTCACTCATGGGAAGAGTTGTGTGATTTGGCCAGATGAGACTCTGGGCAGCTGTTGAGACCCCTGGCTTTGAAAACACAGATGTTGGTGCTTCTCTGTCTGGTGACTAACTAGGTATGGATGCAGTGGTCAGATAGTTAGTAACTCTGTCTGTTGTTCTGTTTCTCTGTCTATAATTTTTTTGTCTGCTTGTAGTTTCTGTTTGTATTTTCTCTGAAGTTCAGAGTGCTGATTTTTCCCTGAACTAGGTCAATGATATATGTCTGATTAAAGTGAGATTGTTAACACATTTTTGAATTACTTTCCTTTAGAAAAGCAGATCAAAGAACCTGTGCTAGCCTAGCTGCCATCCTGGGTATACTAGGGTGCTTGCTGCTACAACATCCAATTAGGAACAATACTGAGGAGGTAAGAAAAGACAGCATCTTACAATTCACATGGTATCGTCAATTACATGTATTTGAAAAGGGAACCCTAAATGGCTTGCCATCACTCTATTTGGGGCAATGACTGGAGTACACTACTCTCTCAAAGTTCTTACTTAAGAGTGGTTGAGGATGTTTGCAGAAGGAAAGGAGGGGTGAATGAGAGGAGCATCTAAAGAGCAAGATCAACTGAAAGGTTGACTGACTCCAAATAATTTATGGAAACTTTTTCTGGGAGGCTTGCTAACATTTCAGCCACAGCTGAAACTAATAAAGAGATAGTAGAAGGAGTGTACTAGCTTCATTGTGTTTTCCATAAGGAGCATAAGGTGTAAATCAATGCTTGATGAGTTAAGAAGCCCGCTTATAGGAAAAAAAAATGATTTTTCAGCTGCCTGAGAAATAAGGATCAATAATGGAGGGTGATACAAAAGAACAATCTCACCCCCTAAAAGCTCATCAAAGTTTCTAGAATTTTTGAGTGAAAAGAATTTGTCCCAGGTTGTCAATAAAACCTAAGAAGGAAATAAAAAAGTCACAGTGGTTCCAGTGGTTCCACATTATAACAAATTCTATCAAGCATCACATGCAAATGTGTCTTTATTCAAAAGCAGAAAATGAAAATATACATTCTCTCTTATTACTGAAAACTATTCTATGGATGGGACACATGGGGATCCCATTTAGTTCTTTTTTGCTCCAAAGTGAAATTGCATGACAATCTCTTTGCTCTTCAGACTCTGCTCAAATTGAAAATGGATTAAAAATAATAGCTAACATTTATATAGTGCTTTATGCTTTGCAAAGCATTTTACATAGGTTTATAGATTTATTATCTATCTATCTCATTTGATCCTCACAACAACCCTGGGAGGTAGATACCATTTTAACTAATGAGAATACTAAGCCTGAGAAAAACTAATTGGCTTAGCCAGAGTTACACTGCTAAGTATCTGAGGATAGACTGAACCCAGCCGTTCCAGATTCCATGTCTAGCACTTGATCCACTACTCCACTCAGCTGCCTCTAATTAGCCCTAGAGTACTGGCCTTCTATGTACAGCATTCCTCTGACCAATCAGTGTAATGGAAATGCAAATTTAAAGATCTTTCCTGCTCCTAGGCCCTTTGATAGGCTTAAGAGACTCTGAGAACCTTCCTTGATTTGAAAACATACTCTGCCTCCTAATAGGTTGAATGTGGTCACATGGAGCCTATGGCAGGAGGCTTGGTTTTCAGGAATGCCCACACCTTGATGCTGTGTGATTGGGAAATGGGTCGAGAGGGATGTGACATTCTCTGAGCCAGGAGAAGGCTATATAATCCTTGATGTGAGGCTTTGCTTTGGGGCTCACTTTGAGAAGATTTGAGCAGATGAGACTGTGGGAAGCTGTTGATAGCCCCCTGGCTTTGAGAACCCAGATGTTGGTGCTTCCCTCTCTGGTAATTGTGATTTGGTATTGATGTAATGGTTGGACAGTTTGGAAGCCTGTCTGGTTGATCTGTTTTCTTGTAAGTTCTGTCTGAGATATCTTTGATTGATTAAAGTGAGCTTGTTAACCCATTTTGAGTTGCTTTCCTTTAGAAAAGCAGATCTAAGAACCTGTGTTGGCAGCCACCCTGGGGATGTTGGGGTGCTTGCTGCAACAATATGTAGAATGAAATACATGTTTGGACTCTCTCAAACACCCTAACCTTACAGTTATTCAATTTACTCACTTCTCATGATCTACCATACCTCACCTGAGCTACACAAAGAGATGGTCATAGCCTTGATCTTGCCATCACTCACAAATATACCTCTCCAACATTCATGAACTCTGAAATTCCTTTCTCTGATGAATTTTGCCTCTACTTCTTCTGTCTTGCAACCCCCAAATCTATACTTTGTCCTTATTATGACCTCCAAATTCCTCTCCTCATTATTTCTTTGTATTACATCATCCCTATATTAACTAGCAATACTCTCCTCCCTTCCCCATCTTGATTACTTGGCATTCCCAATCTACAATCTCCTCTTCCCTTGAGTACCTTTCCCCTTTGTCCTGTGAAGATATTGCCCTGTCATATCTCAGCCCTGGATCACTCCCACAATCCACTGCCCTTACTTCTACTCACAACCTATTGCATGAAACTAGAGAAAAATCACAAAATTGTGCCAAAATGAGTTCACAACAAATTTATATTACATAATCTTAACTGGACCCTCATTGCAGAAACTAATACTTTCATATATCCATAATTAAATCAATAAATCCAGCGTTTACAAACCTTTTCATTTTTTCTGAAGGATCCCATGGTTACCCTTCCTCTTACTTTTTTGAGCTGAGAACTTGAAACATATTTCACTGGAGAATAGATGTTCCAGTCATTTCTCTTCCACATCCAATGTTTGAAACAGAAGTTTATCAGCACTGATACATTAATATCTCTTATGTCCCTGGAATTGGATCACTCTGAGTGATATAGGGTTTTTAAGGAAACAATCTTTCATTGGAGACACTGATAAGTGAAATGACATGAAGAGTGATGTTGATTCATGGAGACCTTTTCATGATGTTCTGGTAATAGAGATCCATTGTAACCTCAGAATGAAAACTTTAAACCAGAGAAAACTGAAACTGTTCTGTGACTGAATTTCCTGTCCTCTGTGTTTCTCTCTTTTCTTAAACATACACAAACATAGGTATATACATCCACAGACACATGCATGAACAAATATACACATGAATGCACATGTACATATAGACACATGCTCACACATGTATACATGTCTGCCTCCTATTTCCTAGACACAAATATGTGTATATTTTTTCTGACTCCAAACCAGTTCCATAGAGTAGGGAGAGTGGAAGAAGACCACAAGTAGTTCTACCAGTCATTATTACTTTCATCCAATGTACTGAGTTGCATGTTGATCAGACATTGTTAATGCACATGGAGGGCTCTCATTTGCCTCCCAAGTCTTGATTTGCTCCCTGCCATGCTAATTGCATAGAAAAGTGGGCCAGCTTCAGCTGTCAGCTACTCATTAGGCATTCTGTTGGCATCTATGGGTCTCATAGGGAAAGTTAATTAAAAGTACAGGCTGGTCTTTGCTGAAATAGCAAAGTTAACTATTCCAATCAGAATTACAAGTCTTTCCTTAAAATAAGAAACAAGGCCAACATCCATTCATTACAGGAGAGTGAAGGGATTATGTGCCCATAGGGTGTCCACATACTGCCCAGAAAATAATAAATAGAGATGCCACTGGGAAAAGGCATGGGAATAATAACAAAAGTCACCATTCATTCTGTACCCTCTGCTTCTCTTCCTAATACTGCTCAAGTCAATTCCGTGACTTACCTCAGATGGTAGAAATCATCAGAAAGCAGAGATACTATATTCAAGACTTGTCATAAGTACAATCAATGCAAATACAAGCAAAAACAAAGGGAGTTCCTGCCTGCAGAATCTAACATTCCAATGAGGAGAGGGTAACACATAAAAAGGGAGAAGAAAAGGAGGGTGGCGAGAGAGGGAATGTCTAGAAGGAGTATGGGGAGTCATGAGCTGGACCAAGTTTGTAGTAAGTATTGCTGGCATGGGTTGTGGATGGTATAGACAAAGAATGAAGAAAGGAAGGAAGGAAGGAAGGAAGGAAGGAAGGAAGGAAGGAAGGAAGGAAGGAAGGAAGGAAGGAAGGAAGGAAGGAAGGAAGAGGAAAGAAAGAATCAGATAGATTAGTTGAGCTGTATTAAGTGCTGGATATACAAATACAAGCAAACAAGATAGTTCCTGCCCTCAAGAAGCTAATGTTATAATAGGGAAAAACAAAATATGATGGGGAGCCATCAGAAGAGAAGGAAGAGGGTGCTTATATAAATAAAGAGAGCTGGATCCAGAGTAGAGGCTCGGCAAAGGGAGTAATTATCTGGTCAAGGAGGTAGAGAAGTTATAAAAGTAAGTTGAGCTAGAAGTGAAATTAGCATGGCATGGGCCCTTCATGAAATGTTGGTCCTGGCAAAGCACTCACCAACCAAAAGAGCAGGATCTTGGGCATATGTATCAGAAGGGAAGCAAAACTAATTCTTAAAAAAATGAAGATCCGGTACCTTTCCTCCAAGCATTGCAATTTATTATTGGGTTATAACAAAGAGAAAACCAGAAAATGACACAGAGCAGATATGTGGCAAATGGTCCAGTGCAAAGAACTGAACCAGGAGTCAGAAGACCCACGTCCTAGTTCCAATCATACTACACAACTATATCACCTTCGAAAAATCAATTAACTTCTCTGAACTTCAACTTTTCTCATCTGTAAAATGGAATAATCACATCACATCTTCTTACTTTGTGAGAATTAAATGAAATAACATTGCTGAAAGAATTGTACCCACTATAAAATATCATACAAAGGCAAACTGTTCCTAGGAACATTCAGTGGTGTATGGATAGAGTGCTGGTCATGGAGTCACGAAAACCTGAGTTCAAATCTGATCTCAGAAACTTATTAGCTGCGTGACCTGGGCAAATCACTCAACTACTATTTGCCTTAGTTTCCTTACCTGTAAAGTTGGGATAAAAATAGTACCTACTTCCTTGTATTGTTGTAAGGATCAATAGAGATAATATTTGTAAAGGTATTAGTACAGTACCTGGCACATAGTGAGCTATATATAAATGTTAGCTATCATCATTAGGAGCAGCACTATCGTCAGTATTGTCAATAGTAATAGTTTAAAGAAGGATAAGTCATATAGTCCTATGATCATATGTCTCTGAGCTGGTAGGGAAGGCTTCATGAAGAACAAATAGAATTCAGATATGTAGAGGGGGAAAGCAAGGAGGCATTCTGTGTGAGGATAATAGAATAAGCAAAGGTAAATAGGCAGGAAATCTCAAGGGGTTTATGTATATATAGGTTATACCCTATACTTCAAGGGTACTGAGTAGACTTATTTGCTTTCAGTCAAAGGTTTATTTTGGGGCATACTAATAAGTAAGATTGGGAAGATGTTTAAGGTCAAGTCATAGAAATTCTTGAATATTAGGCTAAAGAGTTTGAATTATATTCTCTAGATAATGTCTTCCTTGCTTTATAACTCTAGAATCTAGATTCTATGGTCAATTTTTGGCCAAGCATTGGCTAATAGGCCACAGGAGGCCTTCTCTTTCTTTTTCAAAAACTCACATAACAAAAGCACAGGCAGTGCAAGTGCTTGGGCATGGAATAAATCAAATGTTCCTGGCAGAAATCACTTGCAAATCAACAAGCCTATGTTAAGTGCTGACTAGGTGCCAGGCATTCGGATAGGTGCTGTGGATAAATTGACAAAAGTGAGATAGCTATTGGCCTTATCTTTGCACCTGGATACTTTCCACTCAATTTTGTTTTTAAATTTAATTGAATATATCTAATCATCAAGTCAAGAGACTGGAAAAGAATGTGTTTAACTTATAATGTCACAAATTCTAGTTTCAAGGCTCTCCAGGGCATTCCTGAGACTGATCCGAAGCATGAAAAGTGTGCAACCTAAAATTCGGTTTATTTGGAATGCTGCAACACAGTAACAAAGAAAAGAAATTAGCCTGTGCCTTGCATATTAAAAAATGGAAGGGGTGAGGGAAGAGTCACCTTACTTGGCAGGCAGGATCTATTTTTATACAAATTCTTCCATACTTTCACATTTTCCCTTAACATTAATTCCTTTTAAGGAATTAATTTAAATTAAATTAAATTTATTTTATTATAAATATTAATTATAAATGTATTATTTTATATTGTATTATTATATTATAATAAATTAACAAAATTTATTATAAAATAAATTTCAAATTAAATCCTTTGAGGCAATTCAGAAATTATCTATTTTGAAGTTCCTTCAGGAAGCATAAACTTACCTGTAATTGACCATGTTAATTCAATTCTGTATTTAATGTGGGTCTTCGCAGTTTATAGCTTCCCTCATACCCATGATCTAACCTGGGGATATATTGGTCATATAGTTATAGTATAGAGATGAAGTTTGCAATGATTGGCACAGTGCCTTTTCTGTAACTGTATGGAGAGGAGATAACAAAGCAACCCAAACTTTCTAGCTGCCTGGTACTGATGAGGGAAGGGTAATAGGTTCTACCAGGGACCCTGATCCTTATCAGTAACCAGAAACCCTGCAATTCAGTCTGGAAAAAATTCACCAGGCTCAAGCAAACTTGGAAGCTGAGATTGAGAAAGTTTATTGTTACACTGTACATACAGCACAGTGGGCAAGGGTTCTTATGGAACATGCAAACTTACAGAAATCACAGGTATAGTTTTAATGAGTCAAGACAGTAAATAAGGTGTCAATTATGCTAACTAGGTGAGTAAGGGTGGGATTAGGGAGGAGTTAAGGAGTGGTCAGTTCTTAAAGGAACATGCACTTTTAATATCAACTGGCAGGCCTATTGCCCATAATTCACTGGGAAATAGCCCAAGGCTGGGGGCTACCTGGAAGTGTGGTTTAGGCCTGACACTTCACTAATTCAGTCGGTGGTCAGGGCCAACTGGGGAGTGCCTAGCCTGCCACCCATCAATGTCAAGTTTGACAAGATAGATGTTTGGAACCAAGGCTAATGGAGACTCAGTATGGGTATAATTGGCTAAGGAGTTAACCTATAGATAGGGCACTAAAGAATTCACAGTACAGCTGGCCACTCTACTAGGGGAGATAACATTTGCCTAAGCTAAAATGTTTATAGTTTAGTGAAGGATAAGTGTAGCTTGTTATTGTTCCAAACAGATAAACAGTTCATGAGTTGCTGCTGGGCGGAGTGCTGGCAGGGGGAAGGGGCAGAATTAATGCTCTGAGGCTGGGGAGGGGGAAGTGTGATTTTACAGACATAGATCCCCAAGCACCCTTTTTACAAACTGATGTTACAAATTGGTATTACAAACATAGACTGATGTTACAAATATAGATCCCAAGCACCCCAAGCTGCTAACAATACATTTTCAAGGTAATAATTGCTTTAGAATTGCCATTCTGAACAAAGAACAAAAAATTATGTGTGCACAGCCTATGAGCTGTGAACTGTATCAAGGTGTCTGGAAACAGCATGGAGTAGTGGGTGAGGAGATGGCCACAGAGAGAGGAAACCCTGGGTTCAAGTGGAACCCCTGATACTGAATGCTCATGTGAGTATGCTGGACAAGTTACTTAATCTTGCTGTCATAGCATATGATAAAGTAATTTCTGCTGTGCTCATTGCACAATTTGCTCCTTTCCATTTATACTTGCTTTATCAATTAGGATTCTATCTTCTCCTTTCAAGTCAAGGAACATGATAGCCTCCTGCTTTCTGCATATGGAAGTGAGCTGAACTGAACTGTATGTTTCCTTATGTAATGGTTATGGGATTTGAAGATCTTCCATGCACCTTGGATTTATTGATGTAGCAGGAAGGGGTGGGGTAGGAAGGAGCCAGAGCCCAATAGGAGCCAGGATGGAGGCAGCACAGTGATTGGAGGCAGCATGGTGACTGGAAGCAGAGGTGGCAGCAACTTGAACTTGTTTTTTTTGAGCCAGCCATAACTTCTGCTAAGGACTCCTGCTGAAGACTGCCTGGACAGGATCAGAGGATGGCGGCAAGGGGGGATAGGGCTGGAGCTGCTGGGAGCAAGGTGCATCAAGGCTGAGCAGTTACACCGAGGAGATGAGGATCTTTGCCTGAGGTAGCCCGTTCTGTTTCAAAGGCTTGAGAATGTGGGTGTTTACTGCATTAACTATGTGTGCTGACTCCATGACTACTGCAATGGCTTTGATGTTCTGGTTTTGGGACTCAGTTTTCTGGTATTTGAATAAATGTTCTAGTTATTTGAATAAATGTCCCCCATGTAGAGAGCCTGTTACATTTTGTGATTGATAACCATATCAACATATTTATATTTACTGTAGGTATTGTGAATACTGTATTGTTGATACACCTTACCAATTAGTCCACTTAGACTTAGCTACAAGCAATCAGGTTATAATTGAAAATAATACTACATTTATACTTTCATAAGAGAATTGCTGTTTCTGCTTCACTGGGATTCTGCTACCTCTAACCTAGTTGGGCCCCATCTGAGAACTGTGTGACATTTATTACAAGACTACTGATCCAATGTGTGAGAATCAGTGCAATGTTGCCACTCTTGAGTTCCTGAAAATAACAGGATGTACCTTGAAAGAAGATCTTAAGAATACCTGTGGTTTCTGAATGAGTAGCTCAACCTGAGTACAAAGGAAAGTGAGGATAGTTAAATAAATGCCTCATGATAATCAATTGAATGAGTAGGGGATATTTCACCTGTAGAAGAAGACTTGGGAGAACATGGAACCCGTTTTAAAGGATCTGAGGGGTGTCAATGAAGATATAGAAGATAGATGAGACCAAGGTATGGGTTAGACCAGATTGCTCTCTGAATTCCATTCCAGATTAGAAATTCTTTGATTGTATGAATAATATCTCATGGCAACCAAAACAGTTGATGTCATATAGCTGTCATCAGCAATATATATATATATATATATATATGTATATATATATGTATACATGTATATATGTATATATATATATACTATGCAAAAGTCAAAGGCAATGATAATTTCTAGGCCTTATTTGCTTGACCTTACATGAAGGAGCTTTATAGGTATAATAACTAGCATATATATATAATACCTATCATGTGCCAGGCTCTGTGCTAAGTGCTTTACAAATATCATCTTATTTGAAACTCATAACAATCCCGAGAAGTATGTGGTATTATTATCTCCAATTTGTAGTTTAGGAAACTGAAGCAAATATTGACTAAATGATTTGCCTAGAGTAACATAGCTACAAAGTGTCTAAAGCACAGGGAGGAAAGTGACTTCCAAATATATCGCTCCCCTCAAATGTCACTGTTTGGTCTTGTCTCACTCCCACTGACACTAACTCACAGTTACCATTGATAATCTCCTGGTCAATACTGCTAACCTCATCTCCAAACACAACCAATTGCAAATGATCAGCATCTCTAGTCAATACAAGGTTCAGTTGATGAAGAGGTGATTGAAAGGTCATGCTGAGGCAATGGACAGTGAAGAAAGATGAAAACAAGGTAGGAAGCCAGGACAGGAGGAGGTAAGACAAGGTCAACGAGGTAAATATTAGAAGTCAAATGAGCATTCAAAACACCAGTGATGAGGGAAAACAATTTCAGATGTGATTAACAGTTTTGAATCAGTTATTGGCAGGCTAGATATAGATATCTTTATACAAGAGTATATGGATATGTAGAAATACAACTAGACAGAGCTATAGTAACTAATGATTGTAATCTATGATTGCAAATCCTACTTCCCAGGGAATTCTTCCAACCTCTGTGTTTAGTTTTATGTGTTTGTCCTAAAACTGATGAATTTGTAAAAGATCCCAGCTTCCTTTGTTTACCTTAGGGGCGGGGAAGCACTAGCAAATGATGGGGAGTCAGGAAAGGTTCTCTCTAAAAGATGGTGCTTGAGCTAAGCTTTGAAGGAAATCCGGGGTTCTAAGAAGCAGAGGTGGGGAGGGAGTTCATTCCAGGTATGGGGATCAGCTCATTCAAAAGAACAGAGATAGGAAATAGTAGGTCCAACCTGGTTGAACTATCAAGTGTATAAAGGTCAGTAATATGTGGCTTATATATGTAATATGAAAGCTCCAAAGAATCAGATTTCAGTTGAATGTGAGACAGATCTTCTTAACATTAGGAATATTCACAAATGGGATGGAATTACTTAGGATCTATGGAGTCCTGAATGAGTAGAGATGCTAAGTGAGATCTCTGTGACCATCTATCACTATTTGTAGCGTTCTTCTCAGCCCTTGTTCTATTTGATTCCTTTGACTGTTTCTCTCATTCTTTTAAGCCCTTCCCTGCTTCTCTTCTGTATGAGTAATGTACCTGAAGAAAAGTGTGTCATATACTCCATAATCAGAACATCAGTTCTGAAAGTTCGTAAAGAACAATCTTCAAACCGACAATAACCAGCTCACTGAAATACAGTTTTGAAATAAGCAAATTAAGAGAGCTATGTAATAAAGTGAAATAAAATATAATAGGGTTCCAAAAATTGATTTTAAGAAATTGAACAATACCATTTAATTCTGTATCAATTTCTTATTTTTGCTTTTTGGAGGGCAATCAGGGTTAAGTAACTTGCCCAAGGTAACATGGCTAGGTTTTTGTTTGTGTGTGTTAAGTGTCTGAGGCCGGATCTGAATTCAGGTCCTTCTGACTCCAGGGCCGGCGCTCTACTCACTGTGCCACCTAGCCACCCCTAGTTCTGTATCAATTTAAATCCTATTGGAAAGTAGCAAATAAGGTAGTAGTTTTGGTTATTGAATGTTCATTGTCTGAAAGAAAGTCCTAAGTGAAGCCAAGAGACTAGGTTTTAAGCAGTCAGGGTTAAGACAAGGCGCCTTCTTTGTCGTAATGAACTTAGCTCTCTTTCTTATACAGCAGCACACTAAAACAGGGTAGAGTGTAGTTATTTTTGTTTTCTTCATATATTCACCAAATCGACAGGGTCAAATTACCCAGAAAACCTGTCAAAGGAGGCAAGGGTCAATGAGATACCAGGGACAACTTTATTATCTTTTATAAAAACTAATCTCTACTATTTATTTAGGGTTGAATCTTGATAGATACTGGATCTGTCACACCTGGCTTTTATCCCATCCCTCCACCTTCTAAAAGTGACAGGCACATCAGGATGGCATATGGTATTAACAATGTTATTGCAAAATGATATTGTCAGGACACATTTGCATAGGGAGGCATAATAGCATATGTAAAATAGGAATAATGAGTACTTCAGAGCAGAAAGGCTACTTGACTAAGAATGAGGTTGATTAGTAACTAAAGACATAAATATCAATCACAAGAAATGGAGTTTCATTAAAAACACATATGGGGCAAAGTTTACCATGATTCTGGTGGGAAAATACTTTGGAATAGAATCTTGACAGACACTACAATCATCAAATAAATTTTAGAATCAGTTTGGTCAGAGGGAATGAGATAGGAATGATGGGGTCCTTGGGATGTATATATGTTTGTAACATCAATCTATGTAACATCAGTTTGTAATATCAATCTGTAACATCAGTTTGTAAATGGGGTGCTTTGGGATCTATGTCTGTAAAATCAATTTGTAAAAGCAGTCTGTACAGTCACACTTCCCCCCCCCCGCCCCTGTCTCAAAGCATTAACTCTGCCCCTTCCCCCTGCCAGCACTCTGCCCAGCAACAACTCATGAACTGTTTAACTCTGCTTGAAACAATACCAAGCTACCTATGAATCCTTCACTAAACTATCTATAAACATTTTTAGCTTAGACAAATGTTATCTTCCTTTGTTAGAGTGGCCAGCTGCACTATGAATCCTTCAGTACCCTATCTATAGGGTAACTCCTTAGCCAATTATACCCACACTGTGTCTCTGATGGCCTTGGTTCCCAACATCTATCTTGTCAAGCCTGACATTGATGGGTGGCAGACTGGGCACTCCTCAGTAGCCATGACCGAGGATTGACTTTAGTGATGTGTCAGGCCTAAAACCACACCTCCAGGCAGCCCCGCCTTGGGCTATTTCCCAGTGAATCATGGGCAAAAAGCCTTCGCAGTTGATATTAAGAGTGCATGGTCCTTTAAGCACTGACCACTCCTTAACTCCTCCCTGATCCCACCCTTACTCACCTAGTTAGCATAATTGGCACCTGATCTACTGTCTTGACTCCATAAAACTATGCCTGTGACCCTTGGAAGTTTGCAGGTTCCATAAGAATCTAGTCCGCTGTCCTTGTACCTAAATAACCCCATCTCAGAAAAAGAAATCAAACAAGCCATCAATGCACTCCCTAGGAAAAAATCTCCAGGGCCAGATGGTTTTACTAGTGAATTCTATCAAACATTTAAAGAAAAATTGATTCCAATACTCTACAAACTATTTGGAATAATTAATGAAGAAGGAGTCCTACCAAACTCTTTCTATGACACAGATATGGTACTGATGCCCAAATTAGGAAGAGATAAAACAGAAAAAGAAAATTATAGACCAATTTCCCTCATGAATTTAGACGCAAAAATTTTAAATAAAACATTAGCCAAAAGACTCCAACAACTTATCACAAAAAACAATACACCCTGATCAGTTAAGATTCATTCCAGGAATGCAAGGATGGTTTAATATTAGGAAAAACATCAGTATAATTGAGCATATCAACAATAAAACTAGCAGAAAATACATGATCATCTCAATAGATGCAGAAAAAGCTTTTGACAAAGTACAACATCCATTCCTATTAAAAACACTAGAAAGTATAGGAATAAATAGAACCTTCCTTAAAATAGTTGATAGCATCTATTTAAAACCATCTGCAAGTATTATATGCAATGGGGATAAACTAGAAGCCTTTCCAATAAGATCAGGAGTGACACAAGGGTGTCCACTATCACCCCTCTTATTCAATCTGGTACTAGAAACACTAGCAGTAGCAATTAGAGAAGAAAAAGAAATCAAAGGAATCAAATTAGGCAAAGAAGTGACCAAGCTATCACTCTTTGCAGATGATATGATGATATACTTAGAGAATCCTAGAGAATCAAGTAAAAAACTACTTGAGACAATAAATAAATATGGCACAGTTGCAGGATATAAAATAAACCCACATAAATCCTCAGCATTCCTGTACATCTCTAATGAAACTCAACAGCAAGAGATAGAAAGAGAAATCCCATTTAAAGTCACTGTAGACATTATAAAACATTTGGGAATCTACTTGCCAAAACAAACCCAGAATCTATATGATCACAACTACAAAACACTTCTCACACAAATAAAATCAGATCTAAATAGTTGGGGGGAGGGGAGAGGGAAGTAAAGGAAATTTGAAAATCAAGGAACTATGGAATTGAATCTTGTTAACTAAAACTAAACTAATAAATTAATTTTAAAAAGAATATAGAAGTTCAGCATTCTTGTTGTTATTCAGTCATTTTTCACTTGTGTCTGACTCTCTGTGACCCCATTTGGAATTTTCTTGGCAAGGATACTGAAGTGGTTTTCCATTTCCTTCTTGAGTACATTTTACAGATGAGGAACTGAGGCAAACAGGGTTAAGTGACTTGCTTAGGGTCACACATCTAGTAAGAGTCTGAGGTTAAATATGAACTCAGGTCTTCCTTATTCCAGGGTGGGCACTGTACCAACTGTTTCACCACCTTCCCCCTCTCCTAGCATTAACAAACAAGTAAAGACTTGCATGTGTTTGATGAATTTCACTATTGACAAATATCCTGTGGCATTTTGTCCTAACCTTGTGATAGATAATTCATTTTCTCGGAGAAGCTGTCTTTAATGATATTCAGAACTGAAGATAACTCAAACAGGCCTAAGACAGCAAAGTTTTTTCCTTAAAAATAAAAGTACAAAGCAGCATATTTTTCATAAACCTCTTGCCAAGAACATTTGTGGCCTTGAGTGACAAGAAAATGACACCCATTTCATTTATAAAAGTCTTGACAGTTGTAAACTGTGAATTTAAAATTAATGTATTAAATTCCTACCGTTGCTTAATCAATTATTGACATGACATATCATCACAATATGCTTGCAATTTCAACTTTTACACTGCAAAATAGGATTGCCAGAAAATCAGAGGTTTGTACTGAGAGCTGCCATCTTGCCTTTGTTAGCCAACTTCTGCTGACACTCTGCATCCTAGGATAAAACCATCATATGAACCTCTATGGATTTGAAGTAACAAAAAAAATACTTCCTAAGTACTATCAATTTGCTAATGTCTAACGGGAATTTAATAGCTTATTTTTTGTAGTGATGATAATTTGTCAAGTGCAAGAGGAACTCAAAAGCAAAACTAACTGTACAATTTTTTATTGTACATGTGGTCTCAAGAAAAATGAGTATTAAGGGGTTAGTTTGCCTCCTGAGAAGGATAGTATCATGGAAAGAATATGTGATGTCTTAAGATCTAGGTTTGAATCCTGGCTTCAGCACTTACTTATTAGTTGTAAAACCCTGGCTGTATTACTTAAGTTTCTGAATCTGAGTTACATCATCTGTTAAATGGGATTAGTAATCTTGTATAATTTGTCACAAAAGGTCTTTTTGAAGAAAACACTAGGTATACTCACAAATGATATAGGAATATGAGTTATTATAATAATTGTCATGAAGAATTTTTTATAGGTAGTGGGTAAATCTTAATAGATATATTTTGTGTAGTGGGTGTAAATATAGCCTTAGAACTGGGAAAACATGGTTTTTAAGTCTTGATTTGATTTTTTAAAAATCTCAGCATAACAAAATGATGATAAAGGAAAACATGTGAATAGGTGTTGTGAGTCTTTGGGGAAAGAGAGAGAAGAGAAAGAAATAAATAGAAAGAAACAGGAGAGAGAGAGAGAGAGAGAGAGAGAGAGAGAGAGAGAGAGAGAGAGAGAGAGAGAGAAAGAGAGAGAGAGAGAGAGAAAGTAATTGACTGGATATTTAGGCACATTATAGCTATATCCAATTGTCTATATTCACCAAGGCAACTTCCTGAACTCTAGATTATCTGCAGCATTGTATATATTATTACAGAACACCAGCTAGAGTTCTCCCTAGAACAACCAGTTAGAACTCAAACTGGTTCAAAACCTACCCCATTAATCACCTGCTGTTCTTTCCCTACACTTAACCTATTAATCAAAACCACCACCTGGTACACATAGTTTGTATATTTTGAATTATAATTTTGTTTGTTGTCATCATGGTTTATATTATACTTCAAAATTGTTTGACTTTGAGTCAATATTTGCAGTTTATAAGGCCTAATTTAAAGGTCAAAAAGTTTCCAGATAAAATATTCCCTTTACAAATAGGTAAAAATAGAAGCTCTGCTTAGGGTCTTTTTCTAGAATCACTTTGAGGTGAAATGACCCCAAGAAAAGAGCCTTGGTCTTTAACCTTTTCCATTTTAATGGCAAGCAAAATAGGATTTTTTTGCTGTTTTTCTGGATTGAGTTTTAGCTAATCAAGTTCCTTTAAGTCTTGCCTTTGATTGTATCAAGAGACTTTGTTTGGAAACAATCTGCACCTTATTGCCCTTAATAGTCCTAAGGGACCAAATGTAATCATGTGGGAGCCCACTGCAAAAAGAGCTTGCAAAATGGGTGGAACAGGAAGGGTCAGATAAAAGCAGGAGCAGAAAGGGGAGCAGGGAGAACTGAGAGAGGGAGAATGTTTGTGATGTTGGTGCTCTGCATGTTGATCTGTATTACTTTCTCAGATAGAAGTTCTGTTTGTTGTTCTGTGTTAATTTCTCAAATGGAAGTCCTGTCTATTGTTCTGTGTGTGGTTCTGTGCTGATTTCTCAGACAGAAATCCCATTTGTTTTCTCAGACAGAAATTGAATTGAGATGATAGTATTGGTAATGTGTATATTGTTATAGCCCTTTAAAGCTTTGTTTTCTTAGAAACAAAAATTGCAAAGAACTTGAAGTGGAGCAATTCCCATGAGCCGAGACAAGGAGCAGGAGTGGAGAACTTGCCTACCTGCAAATCTAGGCAAGAATTTGTAGCGGTCAGGCTATGGAGGAGGAGCCATGAGGTTTGGAAGTCAAGATGAAAGAGGACTTTACTTTGGATACTCTGTTTTAACTGAGGAGATTGTAACTTACTGTGACCTAGGGGTAGATTGTGTTTGTATTTTCTGCTACCCCTTAAAGATGACTAGTAATAAGTTGTTATGTTATATTGTTGTGAATGTTATGCTTTAGTTTCTTGAATGTTATGCTTTAGTTTCTTGCTGAATACTATGCGATTAAGCCCTTAAAGTTATTCACAGCAGAAGTTCTCAGGAGAGCTGCTTGTGATTGACTTTATAATTTATTCTTTTCCATTCTAGGTACAGGGAATGTAATCACTAATCTTTCCTAGAAGAACCAGCCACATGGGGATCTAAGAGTCCAGGAATCCTGACTGGATGTTGCTGACAACCCAGCATCAATGGCTTGAGGGGACTCAAACCCATCAGAAGCTTTAGGTAGAAAATTCATGGTACTAATGCTATGTAGGAAATGAGCTAAATGTAGAGTCTCATCTTCCCCTTCCCCAGAGACTGAGGTGATATAAAGAGAAATTATATTGCTAACATATTGGGAAAAGTGTTTATATATTTGCCGTTGCTATATCTTTGAAACAAAAACCCCTTTGCAAAAGTTAATCTAATGTAAAATAGTTAAACAGAACTAGGATGCTAGTTATTGTGTTCTAAAAATAAGAAGAACACAGACACTGGGGATTTGAATCAATGGTAAAAAAGAGAAACCCTTCTAACCCTTCAGGATACTAGAGAATTCTGAGAAGGGTAAAATATAACAGCTTTGGCCCCGAGACACTTGGACCAGAGTCAACCACAATATGCTACTAAATTTATTTTTAGTACTATTACATTTTTATTTTATCAAATGCTTTATTATTAACTTTATTAACTTCTAGTTTATATCACTCATTTCCACAAGATTTTGAGTTACAGATTTTTTCCTTGTTTTCCTCTACCCACCACCCCAAAATAGCTATCCCACTGGATATCCCCTCCTCCAATCTGCTCTCTACCATATCTTCTCCCATACCCACCCTAACTTTCCAGTAGGGCGCAGTGAATCTCTATGCCCCAGTGCCTGTATATCTTATTTCTCAGTGACATGTGAAATAATATTAACAATAGTATATATATATATATATATATATATATATATATATATATATATATATATATATATATCACACACATTTAATTTTAAAACTTAGAATTCCAGATTCATTCCCTTTTTCCCTTGTCACCCACCCTTACTGGGAAGATATGCAATTCAGTATAGGTTGTATATGTGTAGCTATGAAAAACATTTCCATAGTGGATATATTGTAAAAGACTGACTATATTTCCCTCCCTCCTATCCCATCTCCCACTTGTTCTGTTCTCTACTTTGATCCTTTCTCTCTTCAAAAGTGGGTGCTTCCAATTTCCTACCCCAGCCTACCCTTCCTTCCATCATCCCCCATCTCACCCCCTTTCCCCCTACTCTCCTGTAGGATGAGATACCCTATTTAGTGTGTATGTAATTCCCTCCCTAAGCCAAATTCAATGAGAATAAGTTTGACCCATTCCCTTTTGCCTTCCTGTTCTTCCCCTCCATTGTAACCATTTTCCCCTGCCCCTTCTATATAAGATACTTAACCCCATTCTGTATCTCCCCATCTCCTTTCATTATATACCTCTCTCACCTCTTAATTTCACCTTTTAAGTATGATCTCTTCCTATTCAATTGGTCCTGGGCCCTCTATCTATGTATACCTATAAACATATATACACACATTCACATATATATTCATATGACCATGTACCCTCCTTTATATACATATGTGTATGTATACACACACATTTCTATTCCCTTCAACTATTCTCATACTGAGAAAAGTTTCATAAGTTACAATTATTTTTTTCCATGTAGGGATGTTAATAGTTCAACTTTGATAAGTTCCTTATGATTTATTTTCCCTGTTTACCTTCTCATGCATCTCTTGATTTTTTTTCTGAATGTCAAATTTTCTATTCAACTCTGTTTTTCTCATCAAGAATGCTTGAAAGTCCTCTATTCCACTGAATGACCATATATTCCCCTGAGACATGATACTTAATTTTGCTGGGCAGGTGATTCTTGGTTTTAATTCCAATTCCTTTGACTTCCAGAATATCATATTCCAAACCCTTTGATCCCTCAGTGTAGAAGCTGCCAGATCCTGTATTATCCTGATTATTTTCCCACAATATTGAAATTATTTCTTCCTGGCTGCATGTAATATTTTCTCCTTGATCTGGGAATTCTGTAACTTGGCTATAATATTCCTAGGAGTTTTCTTTTTTGGGATCATTTTTAGGAGGTGATCAGTGGATTCTTTCAACCTCTATTTTGCCCTCTGGTTCTAAAACATCAGGGCAATTTTACTTGAGTATGTCTTGAAGGGTGATTTCTAGGTTCTTTTTTTATCATGGCTTTCAGGTAGTCCAATAATTTTCAAATTATCTCTTCTGGATCTATTTTCCAGGTTAGTGGTTTTCCCAATGAGATAGTTCACATTGCCTTCTATTCTTTCATTTGTTTGGATCTGTTTAATAGTATCTTGGTTTCTCATAAAGCACTAGCTTCCATTTGCTCCAATCTAATTCTGAAGGAAGAATTCTCTTCAGTGAGCTTTTGAGATTATTTTTCCATCTGGCAAATTAGGCTTTTTAAGGCATTCTTCTCCTCATTGCCTTTTTAAGCCTCTTTTGCCATTTGAGTTAGTGTATTTTTAAGGCATTATTTTCTTCAGTTAGGTTGTTGACTCTCATTTCATAATTTTCTTGTATTGTTCTCATTTCTCTTCCCAATTATTTTCTACAATTCTCTTATTTGGTTTTCAAAATCCTTCTTAAGGTCCTCTATGACCTGTAATAAACCCATATTTTTCTTGGAAGCTGTTGGTGCAGGAATTCTGACTTTGTTGTCTTCCTCCTGTTCCATGCTTTGATCCTTTTTGTCCCCAAGATAGGAGTGTAAAGTTGGGTTGCTCTGTTTGCTTTGCTTCCTTTGCTTGCTCATGTTGCCACTCAATTACTTTTGTGCTTTTTTGCCACAGTAGGACCCTGATACCAGACAGAGGTGCTTTGTCCCTATCACTTCGGTTTTCTTAGTTGCTGAAGCTATTAGTTGTGTGCCCTCTCTGAAACCTCCACTTGCTCTGGCAAGCTGGTCTCACACCTCAGGACTTCCACCCTAGACATCAATCCAGATTTAAGCAGGTTACAGCAAGAGCAGTTGCCCCTCAGACTGTCTGGTTGCTTGGTCCCCCTACAATCTGTGGGCTAGGAGCTCAACCAGCCAAGTGTCGGTGGCTGTATGGCCACAGTGCCTCAGTGGTTTCTCCCTCCAGGGGATAGAGGCTGGACCACGCTCCCAAACTACTGGATGGCAAAGTCCACACTGCAATGTCCTCTCACTTTGTCCTCAACATCTATGTGTTGATAATTCTGGAGACCATCATAGCTGCTGGTAATCTGAAGTCCCTCCAGCTCATGCTGACTGTGGCCACCCAGAGGCTAAAACCTCCTGTTGGAACATGGTTGGGCTTGGCTCCCAGAGTTGTGTGCTAGCTGCTTCCTGCCAGCCTGCCAGGGAGGTTAGCTTCTCTGTGTCATTTTGTGGGTTCTGTAGCTAGAAGGTTTGTTCAGAGTCAACTTTTACATGAATTAGAGGGGGTGCAAGCTGGAGCCTCATGAAAGTCTTGTTTCTACTCTGCCATCTTGACACTCTGCCTCCTCTATACAACTCAATTTGCATGTCTTTTAAAATGTAGAACATATTTAACAGCATGGTTATATATTGTCTTCAATATTTGACCACCGGTACTCATGATATAATAAAGGCTATTATATAATAAAAATCTTGAACCTGTTGGAATTGTTAAGAAAAAGCTTCTCTAAAATGAGGTTGTAGAATCATTATTAGCTTTCAAACATTGATGAAAGTTACTACTGTAGCACTTATGGACATAGGGAAAGAATGTATATTAACAACAAAGTGGGGAATCCAGTTACAATCAAACATTTTAAATCTAATATACACTTTTAAAAATCCCCAGGTAATAAAAGCTTATTTTTGTATATCTTTCTTTTAAAGTATCCGTAAAAAAACAAACAAAAAAAAACCCCTATGTAACACAAGTTCATTATTTCTTATATAGTCTTTTTTCTTTGTATATTAAATTGTTTTTGTTCTTAATTTTTAAAAGAACAGTTCCCTGTCCTAGTGGTTGTTTACTTGGATTTGAAGTTAGGTTAATCACCAGCAGGAAAGGAAGATGAAATTCTTGAAGGATATTTGAATATGTGTCAGTAAATGTTAACAGAGAGCTGTGGACACCTAGGAACCAGCCTAGTATATCAATACGAAGAATAAGGTGATTGCTTCTGATGAAAGTCTGGGGATGATTTTTAACCACAGACATAATGCAGTTAAACCATTGCTGTCTGCAGCTACAATTTAAAGACCAAACTTTTTGCCTGCATAGTCAGACAAGGACTTTTGAGCCCAATAGGAATTTTTAAGCATGGTGAGACATTGAAAGTGCCATCAATTATCATTGTTGAATATGAAGAAATACGACATTTGATTTAGATTTATTGAATTAGGAAATGCTATGAGAAAAATAGCCAGTCCCTTGCCTTCAGCCTTACAGATAAATAGGGTCTATGTCTACATTCCTCATGATTGTTATTTTTTTACACAAAATTAACAATGTTGTCTCTTGAATATAATTTCTTACTACCCACATGATTTGGAAGACTGAGTAAAAGCTGCCCTCAATTGTTCCTCCCACATGGTCTCTGTGGAGCTCATGAGCACAGAATGAAATAGATGTAAGGAATTTTCCATCTAGGGAGCAAGCCTCCTGCTGCTGCAGCACAAAGGAATTGTGCAAGAGAAAGGAAATGTTAGAAAAGAATATCTTCTGTATTTGTATGCAAGATGTGTCAAGTAAGAAAACACTTGACATCATTGGATTTACTTGTTATCCTAAGTAGCAAAAACAGGGGTGATCATTTCCTTTGACTTCTGTAATGGTAATGTAATTTGAATTTGAAGACCCCTTTTTGTATTGCCAAGTAAGCAGGTACTTAGCACCTTGTCTCAAATTAAGCAAAGGTAGCAGGTACTTAGCACTTAATAATTTATCAAGCCTCTGTTAGAGAAACAGAAGTTATGAACTCCTGTCTCCTGTTACTGATATAACAGGAAGGGGGTTGGCTGAAACAGGAAGCTAATGCTGTGTGTATATAAGGGAAAACCCCAGGAAGGGACAGTGAGAATCTCTTAGGACCAGCATCTGGAGGCAGAGCAGCCATAGAAGAGAAATTTTAAATGAGAATCGAGAACTGAGCCAGAAGTTCCTGAGAACTTGTTGTGGCGGAAATTCTTCTGAAGAGGAGCCCAGGAGCTGAAGAGGAACCCAGGAGTCCTCACCCCCACCCTCCAAGCTGGATAAGGTGATTCTGATTTTTTAAATGTTTTTTATTATTAAACAAATGCTTTATTAACTTCTGTTTTACATCATTCATTTTCGCCAGATTTTGAATTACAATCATTTCCCCCCCCGTTATTCCCCTACCCAACCTCCCAGAATAGCAGTCCCACAAGATATCGCTTCCTCAAATCTGCTCTCTCCCATATCTTCTCCCATACCCCCTTTGACTTTTCCATTAGAGGAAGGTGAATCTTTGTGTCCCAATGCCTGCACATCTTATCTCCCAATTATAAGCAAAAGAGTATTAATAATAGTATTTATATATATTTGAAACATTTAATGTTAAGACCTCGACTTTCAGATCCATTTCCTTCTTCCCTTGTAACCCATTCCCTCTGGGGAGATAAGTGATTCAGTATATATTGTACGTGTTTAGCTATGCAAAACATTATCATAGTAGATATATTGTACAAGGCTGCTTATAATTCCCTCCCACTCATCCCACCCCCCACCTGGTCCATTCCCCACATGATCCTGTCCCTCTTCTATAGTGGGTACTTCCAACCACCCCTCCCCCCAAGGATGCCCTCCCATCCATCTTCCCTCCTCTCATCCCCCTTCCCCCTATTCTGCTGCAGGTTGAGATATCCCATTTAGCATGTATGTCATTCTCTCCCTGAACCAAATTCAATGAGAATGTGGTTTTGCCTTTTTGCCTTCCTATTCTTCCCCCCCTTACAACCACTTCCCCTTGCTTCTTTTACATGAGATAGTTTACCCTACCCTGTCTCTCCCCATCTCCTCTTGCCACTTTCCTCTCTCACCTCATAATTTCATCCCTTGAGTATTCTCCCTTCCCAACAAATTCAACCTATGCCCTCTATCCATATATAACTGGAACCATCTACACACACATTCACATATGTACTCCTATGACCACACACCCTTCTTCCCTTATTTTCATAGTGAGAAAGATATCGTCAGTCACTGTTATTGCTTTTCCATATAGGAATGTAAATAGTTCAACTTTGATAAGTTCCTTTTGATTTCTTTTCACTGATTACCTTCTCAGGCATCTCTTCCTTCTTGTGTCTGGATGTCAGATTTTCTATTCAATTCTGGTTTTTTCCTAAGGAATGCTTGAAAGTCCTCTATTCCACTGAATGACCATATTTTCCCCTGAAACAAAATACTCAGTTTTGCTGGGTAGGTGACCCTTGGGTTCATTCCCAGTTCTTTTGCCCTCTGGAATATCATATTCCATGCCTTTCTATCCCTCAGTGTAGAAGCTGCCAGGTCCTGGGCTATTCTGATTGTGTTTCCACAATATTGAAATTGTTTCTTCCTGGCTGCTTGTAGTATTTTCTCCTTGATCTGGGGATTCTGGAACCTGGCTATAATATTGCTGGGAGTTTTCTTTTTGGGATCTTTTTCAGGAGGTGATCGGTGGATTCTTTCAACCTCTATTTTGCCCTCTGGATCTAAAACATCAGGGCAGTTTTCCTTGAGAATTTCTTGAAGGGTGATTTCTAGGTTCTTTCCTTGATCATGGCTTTCAGGTAGTCCAATAATTTTTAAATTGTCTCTCCTGGATCTATTTTCCAGGTCAGTGGTTTTTCCCATGAGATATTTCACATTGACTTCTAATCTTTCATTTGTTTGGATCTGCTTAACAGCATCTTGATTTCTCATAAAGTCACTAGCTTCCATTTGCTCCAGTCTAACTCTGAAGGAATGAATCTCCTCAGTGAACTTTTGAGATTCTTTTTCCATCTGGCAAATTCGACTTTTTAAGGCATTCTTCTCCTCATTGCCCTTTTGGGCCTCCTTTGCCATTTGAGTTAGTCTATTTTTTAAGGTGTTGTTTTCCTCAGTCAGGCTGTTGACCCTCATTTCATACTTTTCCTGCATCCTTCTCATTTCTCTTTCCAATTTTTCCTCCACTTCTCTTATTTGATTTTTAAAGTCCTTCTTAAGGTCCTCTATGGCCTGCAACCCGCTCATGTTTTCCCCTGGGGCTTTTGGAGCAGGACTTCTGACCTCACAGTCCTTTTCCAGCTCTATGCCCCCAAAATAGGAGTCTAGGGTTGCATTTTTCTGTTTCCTTTTCCTTGGCATGTTGCCACTTAATTACTTGACTTTTGGGCTTGTTGCCACACTATGGCTTTAAGGCCAGATAGAGGAATTTTCGTCCCAAATGTGTGGGGGGCAGCTTCAGTTTCTGGCAAGCTGTAAACCCACCTAAGACTTCCACCCTAGATCATAATCCAGATCCAGGGAGGTTAAAGCAAAAGCGATTACCCCCCAAGACTGATCGCTGGATCTCCCTATGGTTCAGCAGGCCAGGAGCTGGAGCTGCGTCTGAAAACTACCAAATGGCATGTCTCCTCAGCGGCCTCTAGCCCCCAGGGGAGGAAGCTGACGCATTCCCCAAATACAGGTCCCAAAGTCCGTAGGACACTAACCTCTTACTTTGTCCTAGGCATGTCTATGTTGATAATTCTGGAGTCGCCACAGCTCCTGGTGTTCTGGGGTTCCTCCAGCCGGCCTTTGGCCCTGGTGCCCTGGGGCTAAAACCTCGGCTCACAGGGACCTCAGCTCCGGCTCTGCTCGGCTTCCTGCCCTCTGAGCACTGCATGCTGCTGGCTCCCAGACCGCTGCTCTGGTCCTTTCTGCAGAGCTGCTGGGCTGTCTTCAGTGGGAGGTTAGCTTCTCTGTGTCATTCTGTGGGTGCTGGGGCTCCAGAAGTTGTTCAGAGTCCCCTTTTACATAGTTTGGGGGGAATCTGGGGGCAGAGTGGCTTGGATGAGCTGTTTCTACTCCGCCATCTTGGCTCCTCCCCCGATTCTGATTTTTTTAACAAGCTGCAGAAGACTGAGGAAGCACAACCAGGATGCTAAGACTTTGTTTGTGGCTCAGTTGAGCCTTGAATTCCCAGGAACAGAATTTTTGAAGGATTTGAGATGGACTGGACCCTGTGAACTTCAGTGTGGAGCAGGACTTACATGGAGAGCTGGGCAAGGAACTGGGAGCTGTTTGCCTTTGAATCCAGGTGACTGTTTGGTGGATTCAGGTAGAAATTGCCTGCCTCAAGTCAAGAAGAAAAGACCTCTCCATGGGTACTTAGTAGTGATGAAAATGTAGTTTAGTAGTGACCTAGGGTGGAGGATATGTGTATTTTCTAATGATTGTACTTAGTCATTAATGATGCATAGTAAATGATTGCTGCATAATTGAGTTAACTTAGTGTGCCCCATGAGTGGAAGACTGACTATTGTACTTTGAGGTGATTGTTCTTTGTTCAAAACTTTGTGGCCACTATGGTGGAAACTATGTGGCCATTTTAATGATAAGTTGTTGTGAATACTATATTGTGATTTTCTGTGATAAGTTGTAATGCTGTGAATGCTTTACCTTGATTTTCTGTGAATGTTTTGCTTTGATTTGTTACTGAAAGAGTGTTCACAATATTGTGTAATTAGAACCTTAAAAGCTGATCACAGTACTGTTCTTCTGGAAAGCTGTTTGTGCATGGTATTACAACTTCTCTCTTTCTTTTTATTTCTTTTTTCTGGGGTGGGGGGGGGGAGGAATTGGGGTTAAGTGACTTGCCCAAGGTCACATGCCTAGTTTTTTTGTGTTAAGTGTCTGAGGCTGGATTTGAACTCAGGTCCTCCTGACTCCAGGGTCTGCAATCTATTCACTGCAGCACCTAGCTGCTCTAGTATTACAACTTCTAAAAATTTTTTTCTTTAAAAAGTTATAGATATCTTTTTTATCACTTTTACCAAGAAATGTGTTGTGCACCAACCTTACCTAGCAAATTATCCCGTATAATAAAGAATAAAAAAGAAAGGAAAGGAAGGTATTTCAACAAAATTAAACACATATCCAACCTTCTAATGGTATGTTCTATACTCATAGTTCCCCATGTCTGGGGAGAAGGGAAAGAGACACATTTTCTCCTCTTATATCCAGTCAAGTTTGCTTAAATAATATTCATTTTCATTGTTGTTGTTCTTTCCATTTACTCAATGAATAAACAAGCATTTATTAAGTATTTCCCATGTACTTGCTAAGCACTGGGGATATTAAGAAAAAAGTGAAAATAGTCCTGTATGCAAGGATCTTAATATTTTGATAGTAGAGACATATACATATATATACACACATAGATGGGTTTTCAAGGTATATATGAAGTAGAACAGGGTAACTTTAGAGGGGAAGGGGAAATTAGGTGGCAGAGTAGATAGAGTGCCAGGCCTGAAGTCAAGAAAACACCTTCTTGAGTTCAAATCTTGTGTCAGACACTTACTAGGCCCTAGGCAAATCACTTATCCCTATTTGCCTCATTTGTAAAATGAGCTGGTAAAAGAAATTTCAAACTATATCAGTATCTTTGCCAAGAAAACCCTAAGGGGGGTCAAGAAGAATTAGTCATGAATGAAATGACTGAACAATAACGATCACCTTAGAGGAGAAGGTGAGAGATTGGGAAAGACCTGTTACTGAAGATGGTGCTTGATTTGAGTTTTGAAGGAAGCCAGTGATTATAAGAGGTCAAAGTGGGGATGGAGAGCATATCAGGAATGGGGAAAAATTAGTGCAAAGGCACAGAGACAGTGAATCCTTGTGTGTGAAAAGCAGATATGGTAGAGTGCAGGGAAGGGAATCATGCATAAAAAGAGTAGAAATATAGAAGCAAAGGGGTCAGGCTGTGAATATCTTTATATTTTAAATGAGGGAGTTAATATTTTATCCTAGAATAAAGAGTAATAGGGGCTTAATGAATGGAGGAAGGTGAGAGGAAGGGAATGACAATGAAAGACTTGTGCTTTAGGAAAATCACCTTGGCGTCTTAATAGAGGATCGATTGGAATGGGGAATTACTTGAGGTAGGGAAAAAATCAGCTATTTCTTATAATTATCCAGGTAAAAGGTGGTGAAGACCTGAACTATGGAGGTGGCTATATGAGTGAAGAGAAAGGAAGATATAAAAGAGATGATGAATTGATAGAAACATCAAGATTTGCAGCTGATTAGACAGACGTGAAGTTAATGAAAATAAATATTTAAGAATGACTCTATATAAAGTCATGGAAATCCTGCGTGAGTTTAGAAGGATGACATCCTGTATAATAATAGGAAAGTTAAAAAGAGAGGTAGAGTTGGGGTAAAACATAATGAGTTCTGCTTTTAATGTGTTGATTTTGAGATACCTATGGGGTATCCAGTCCAAAATTTCAAGGAGATGGTTCAGGATACAGGACTGGAGCTTAAGAGAAAATCTAGGGATAGATATATTAATCAAGTAGTCATCTATCTGAAGATAACAATAAAGCCTATGGAAGCAGATGAGACTGGGAAGTGAGAGTGCAGTGAGAAAACAGAAGACATAAACCAGATCCTTGGGATGCACCTACAGTTAGTGATTATGATACAGATGCAGATCTAGCAAAAGGACCTGGGCAAATTCATTCAGACAGGAAGGAGAGCAAGAGAGCAGAGTACAAAAATCCACAGAGGAGGGAGGATCCAGGAGGAGAATGTAGTGAGGAGTGTCAAACACTGCAGAGGTAAAAAAAATGAAAAGTGAGAAAATGTTATATTTGGCAATTAAATCACTGGTCACTTTGGAAGACCAGTTTTAGATGAATGATTTGAGGACAGAAGATAGACTACATAAAGTTAGAAAAAATGAGAGGAGAAGTAGAGATCCTAGTGTAAATGACTTTTTAAAGGAGTTTTCTGAGAAAAGTATGAGAGATATAGGATGATAACTTACAAAGATGGCAGGATCTTGTGAAGCCTTTTTTTTTTTTTTTAATGGAGGAGACTCAAGTGTGTTTAGACACCAGGGAAGAAATAAGTAGAATGATTGAGATTGAAGATTAGATAAAGAGATTTTGGTAAGCAGTCTGACTATGAATATGGAAAAGGATGACACTTGGGAAATATTTAAAGGGCTTGACCTAGGCCAAAGGTGGGGAGTCTGCAGTTTTGAGGTCACATATGGCCCTCTAAATCCTCAAATGCAGCCTTTGACTGAATCCAAACTTCACAGAACAAAGGGATTCCTCCCCACCCCCACCGCTTTTTTCCCCCTTCTTCCTTTTGACCTCCTTGAGGTGAATGGTTAAACAGCAGGATCAAAGGGTATGGATATTTTAGTCACCATCTTAACAGAGTTCCAAATTGTTATCTAAAATGCTTGGATTACTTCATAGTTCCAGCAATACTGTATTAGCACGACTGCCTTTCTTCAGCCCCGCCAATGCTGATTATTCCCATCTTTTGTCAGACCTATTAAAACTTAATAACTGGATTTTAAACTCAAGGAATTATGGAACTGAATCTTGTAAACTAAAAGTAAACAAATTAATAAAGACCAAAAAAATAAAAAAACTTAATAACTGGATTCACAAAGATACTCAACTACAATCCCTAAATAAAAGCATATTTGGTGATTATTTTCATTTAAAATTTGTTTGCTGCTAAAATAAAACATGTAGGTAGTTGAGGCAGTTCCTTTTAGTCGTATAAATTACTGCATCTTTTCTTTGTAAATGTATGGTTGTTGAAAGGGGTAGACAAAGAACATTTGTGCAAAGAAATTGCTAAAAATCAACATGTGAAGAAATATAGTCTCCCAGATAAAATATTGAGGAAAGAAACAGACTATATGTAACCCAGACAGAAAACTGCCTCAGATGAATTGCTGAGGGGACCTTACTGAAGTCAGAGCAATAACTGAGATAACAAAGGTTGCAGGGCAGTTATGGTCCATCAATTCATTTGCATATAACTACTTTTAGTTTTAGAGGGGCATTTCTTGAGTTCTTATTCATAATAAGATGAATTTCTGACCACCAGGAGGTTCTGATTTGAAGCACTGAATAATATATCAGAGACCAAACTTTCAGAAGAAGCTATAAGAGGAGATACACAGAAGAAGCAGATGAATAAGGTGAGCACACAAGAAGCTACAAGAAACTAAGGGCAGAAAACAGATGGCTTTGAGCTGAGATAGCTTACATACAGTGTATTGGACCAGGAATCAGAAAACTTGAATGCTAGCCCCATCTCTGGGACTTGTTAGTTAATAGTGATTCTGAGTAAAACATTTAATTCTCTGAGTGTCAATTTCCTTGTAGGTTGTGTCGATAGTAAATTTCTGTTTCTCTTACAAGGTTATTGTGAGGAACAGATGATGTATTAAATTTGTAAATTTCTCTACAAAGCTATTACATGCAGCATCATTACTTTTTCCTAATGGACATACACCCCATGAATATAAAGATCTGTAATTGGGCCACTTTAGTCTCTGCTCCTTTTCTTGAAATACAGACTTCTGAATTAGTGTAATACATTTTATTTTATTAATGGCAACACATACTGATAATGCCACCAGTAACATAATAATAATAATACTAGCTTTCATTTATGTAGAGGTTTATACTTCACAAAGCATTTTGCATGTGTTATCTAATTTGATGCTCACAACTTTATGAAACAGGTAATGCAACTGTTACCACCTGCATTTTACAGGTGAAAAAATGAAGGATCAGAAAAGGAAGGCTATTAGCTGGAGGTTACAAAACTAGTAAGCAGTACTGCTGTATTTCAAGTCCAGGTTTTCGAAACCTAACTCCCAAGCTCTCCCCACTATAATATATTGATTCTATTATGATCTGCAATTTACTCAACTAGAGAAAAGTTTGTTGTTGTTTTTAATAGTCTAATTGATGCCTTTTATTTTTATCTCACAGTCAAAGAAACAGTCATCTTCTACATCCAAATTTTACTCATCCTGTGAACAACGGAAAACAATTAAGCAGAAGCACTTAATAACAGTGACCACATCTAAGAATGTATTCTAGTCCCTTCTTGTCCAGCATACTTTAAAAGAAGGCTTATGGCAGTGACACCTTCAGATGACTGCTGACTTGGGCAAAACTATATATATATCTTAAATGTTGCTATGATATTGTTAGCCTTTGTGAATGTCATTTTGATAACTTTGAAATTCACAAGGTATCTGATGGGGAAGAACATAGGTAGAGAAAATTTAAAAATAGCAGACCTTAATACAAAAAAGGGGGTGATGGTAGTAACTGAGAATATTAATCATCTACTAACCAAATACTTTCCCTATTTAAAATTTTGTATGGAAATAATTTACAAATACACTGAGAACTTCCTTGGTGAGGGTATTTTTAGGGAGCAGGCATTCTTTTACATACAAAAAAAACTTACACTGTTAATCACAGATTTGCAATCATGCAATTGACTAAAAGATTCAATGAAGGCAAGATACTACTGCACATAGTTTGTTAATTAAAATACACACACATACACACATATATCCATGTGATTTTGTAGATCAAACTATTTACTAAAATGTTCTTTTCCAACAAGATATTTTCTATGCACATAACAAAATTAAAAAGGATTCCCTGAAAGATATAACTATAGAGATAACCTAGTTCAGGGATCCTCTAATGAAATATATGGTCACAGAAGGTGTTCACATCTGTCATAGAAAAGGTTGGTATAGAGTCCAAGTTGAAAGAGGTCCTTATTAAGGTTCTCTATATTCTCTTATCTATATATGACTCAACTTCATCAAACCCAGAACATTTCAGAGCCTCCTGGAATATATAATTATTCAAGACTTTTGTTTAGCCATCATGTAGGGGAAAATATAATAGATGAAGAATATGGCTTGTCTAGAGTATGACATGCTGTTAATTGAACAACCTATAGAGCTCATTAATTAGGATACTATCTATTTCTTGAACTTCCATGATATTAGGGGGTTGACCTGATCCTTGCACCCAGTTAATTCAGGTCAAGTTGGGAAGAAAATGAGGTACTGGTAGATCATCAAACATTCAACAAAAGGAAATTTAATCACCTCTAACATAGAAAGGATACACAGTGGAACTTTTTTGCCTCCTCATCTCTATGTGTAAATGTTTCTTGTCAGCAGGGAAGGGTATGGTGACTTCCATTGTCTCAAATATCTGCTAAGTCTCAAAGGCACCAACCATTGATCTGTGTGGAACTTTTTATGCTTGTAGGTGACCAGGAAGCCAAGTCAACATAGAGGCCAAAAGGGATTTGCATTAAATGAGGTCTTGCTGTGCTCATAAGCCAATCAAGTCCTGCTTTGTCACTTTTTAGGGGAAATCTAGCTTGACTCAAGGTCCAGTGGATAGGGAATATTGGTGGAGAGGGAAAGAATATTGGTAAATTTTGGTTCTATCACATATGACAAATCAAATGGACTCAGGCTTAAAATTAAATAAGAAGGCAACAACAGATTGAGTTATTTTGTAATTATAAAGTTCCATTAAGGATTCCAAACTTTTCCCCAAAACAAAAGCCTGTTTTGTTGATACCGATTTTTACTATTATTGTGAGTCTATGAGTCATGGAATATTAGTTTCTGAAGAAGTAAACATGAGTATCATTTAAAGGTCAACAGAGAGGCTATATAACACATAAGAAAGGAGGTATAAAGAACAAGAACCAGGGACAGAGAAGAAACCAGGTGATAAAGTAGCTAAACAACCATTGACTTTGAAGTCCTGGGTTCAAAGCCTGTTTTTTATTTTTATTTTCTGTGTGGCTTTGGGCAAGTCAGTTGTCCTCCTTAGTCTTCAATTTTCTCATCTATAAAATAAAAGTGCTGGCTTAGATAGCCTCTGAATCTCCTTCTAGTTTTAGATCTTTGATCCTATGTCATCAAATGAATCTGCAAGTGAAAAAGAAGCTAGCCTGGTCACATTATTTTGTCAACATGTATTTTTCAGTGTTTACTAACTACCAGGCAGGCACTGTACTAAGGTGGTGGATACAAGGATGAAATAGTCTTTACCCACAGGGAGTTTATAATTTAATGGAATATGGTAAAAGTGATGGATAGTAAATGGGCACCCATTGAGCCCCCAGGCTTTGAAAAACCCAGATGTTGATGCTTCCCTCTCTGGTAACTGACTAGGTATGGATGTAATGGTTGGACAGTTGGAAGCCTGTCTACTGGATCTGTTTCTCTGTCTTCTTGTAACTTCTGCTTATAACCTTTATACACTCTGAAGTTCAGGGTGCTGACTTTTCCCCCTGAACTAAGTAAATGGTATGTTTGATTGATTAAAGCAAGATTGTTAACCCATTTTGAGTTGCTTTCCTTTAGAAAAGCAGGTCTAAGAACCTGTGTTAGCAGCCACCCTGGGTATGGTGGGGTGTTTGATGCTACAACCTTCTGTGACAAATGTACGGGAGGATATGGGCAAGAGCTGCATGGAAAGGCTGGGAACTGAATGAGTTATAAATTGCACTGCTGAAGGGAACACTTTCATCAGTGAAATCTGCTAAATTATTTGCATATTTTGTTTACTTTGAAAAAGTGTTGGAACTATCTCTAGAGCAGAGATTTGTTTTTGTCAGGGTGAATGGCCCCAATAATTTAAAAAAAGAATACTAGGGAGCTTAGGTGGGTCTGGAGTCAAGAAGACCTGATTTCTTTTTTTTTTTTAATTAATTTATTAGTTTAGTTTCAGTTAACAAGTTTCAATTACATAGTTCCTTGATTTTCAAATTTCCTTTACTTCCCTCCCCCCTCCCCACATGACAGCATATAGTCCAGTATATGATCTGCAAATGCATTCATATTAGACATTATTCCAATTACAAAGGCATATTGTACTTAGGTGGGATGAAAGATGGTAAGGAAGAAATAAAACCAAACAATGAAAAGAACAAGATCATTTAGTTTGCTTCCATCAGGATTCAGGCTCAGTTCTTTCTAGTTATATCTCTGGATGGCTCATTTCTCATTTTCTTGAGTCTTTCAGGATGAACTTATATCACTGCATTGCTGAAAAGAGTCCAGTCTGTCATAGTTGGTCATCACAGATATGGTATGTCTGTGATTGTATACAGATTTCTTCTGATTCTACTCTTCTCGCTCAGCATCAGTTTGTATAAGTCTCTCCAGGTAATTATGAAATCTGTCACCTCTTCATTTCTTATAGCACAATAATATTCCATTACATTCATATACCGCAACTTGTTTAGCCATTCCCCAATTGGTGGGCACCCCTTCAGTTTCCAATTCTTTGCAACCACAAAAAGGGCTGCTAAGAATATTTTTGTACATATGGGTCTTCCTCCCACTTCTATGATCTCTTTGGAATATAACCTGAGAAGTGGTATGGCTGGGTCAAAGGGTATGAAATTATTTATAATCCTTTGGGCATAATTCCAGATTGCTCTCCAGAATGGTTGGATAAGTTCACAACTCCACCAGCAATGTATTAGTGTTCCAATTTGTCCACATCCTCTCCAGCATTCGTCACTTTCCTGTTTTGTCATCTTAGCCAATCTGACTGGAGGGATGTGGTATCTCAGAGTTGTTTTGATTTGCATTTCTCTAATTAATAGTGATTTAGAGCATTTCTTCATATGCTTATAGATATTTTTAATTTCTTTCTCTGAAAATTTCCTGTTCATATCCTTTGACCACTTATCAATTGGGGAATGACTTGTATTCATATAGATTTGGCTCAATTCTCTATAAATTTTAGAGATGAGTCCTTTATCAGAGACACAAGTTGTAAAAATTCTTTCCCAATTTCCCACCTCCCTCTTGATCTTGGTTACATTGGCTTTGTTTGTACAGAAGGTTTTCAATTTAATGTAATCAAAATTATCCATTTTGCATTTTATAATGCTCTCTAATTCTTGTTTGGTCCTAAAGTCTTCCCCTCTCCACAGATCTGTCAGGTAAACTATTCCTTGCTTTCCCAAATTGCTTACAGTATCATCCTTTACACCTAGATCATGCACCCATTTGGACTTGATTTTGGTATATGGTGTTAGATAATGGTCTATGCCCAGTTTCTGCCATACTGTATTCCAGTTTTCCCAGCAGTTTTTGTCAAATAGTGCATTCTTATCCCCAAAACTGGGGTCTTTGGGTTCATCGAACAATAGATTGCTATATTCATTAACTGCTGGGTCTCCTGCACCTAATCTATTCCATTGATCCACTACTCTACACCTCTGCCAGTACCAAGCAGTTTTGATGACTGCTGCTGTATAATACAGATTAAGATCTGGCATAGCTAGTCCACCTTCCCTAGCGTTTCTTTTCATTAATTCCCTTGATATTCTAGACCGTTTCTTTTTCCAAATAAATTTTGTTATTATTTTGTCTAACTCTAGAAAGTAGTTTTTTGGTAAATTGATTGGTATGGTACTAAATATATAGTTTAGTTTGGGTAAAATTGTCATTTTTATTATATTAGCTCAACCCAGCCATGAGCAATTGATATTTTCCTAACTATTTAGATCTGATTTTATTTGTGTGAGAAGTATTTTGTAGTTGTGATCATATAGATTCTGGGTTTGTTTTGGCAAGTAGGTTCCCAAATATTTTATAATGTCTACAGTGACTTTAAATGGGATTTCTCTTTCCATCTCTTGCTGTTGAGTTTCATTAGAAATGTACAGGAATGCTGAGGATTTATGTGGGTTTACTTTATATCCTGCAACTTTGCCAAATTTATTTATTATCTCAAGTAGTTTTTTACTTGATTCTCTAGGATTCTCTAAGTATATCATCATATCATCTGTGAAGAGTGATAGCTTGGTCACTTCTTTACCTAATTTGATTCCTTTGATTTCTTTTTCTTCTCTAATTGCTACTGCTAGTGTTTCTAGTACCAGATTGAATAAGAGGGGTGATAGTGGACACCCTTGTTTCACTCCTGATCTAATTGGAAAGGCTTCTAGTTTATCCCCATTGCATATAATACTTGCTGTTGGTTTTAAATAGATGCTATCAACTATTTTAAGGAAGGCTCCATTTATTCCTATACTTTCTAGTGTTTTTAATATGAATGGTTGTTGTACTTTGTCAAAAGCCTTTTCTGCATCTATTGAGATGATCATGTGGTTTCTGCTAGTTTTATTGTTGATGTGCTCAATTATACTGATGGTTTTCCTAATATTAAACCATCCTTGCATTCCTGGAATGAATCCTACCTGATCAGAGTGTATTATTTTTGTGATAAGTTGTTGGAGTCTTTTGGCTAATATTTTATTTAGAATTTTTGCATCTAAATTCATGAGGGAAATTGGTCTATAATTTTTTTCTCTGTTTTATCTCTTCCTGATTTAGGAATCAGTACCATATTTGTGTCATAAAAAGAGTTAGGTAGGACTCCTTCTTCACTAATTTTCCCAAATAGTTTGTAGAGTATTGGAATCAATTGTTCTTTAAATGTTTGATAGAATTCACTAGTGAACCCATCTGGCCCTGGAGATTTTTTCCTAGGGACTTCTTTGATGGCTTGTTTGATTTCTTTTTCTGAGATGGGGTTATTTAGGTAATTCACTTCCTCTTCATTTAATCTGGGCAACTTGTGATTTTGTAAATATTCATTCATTTCACTAAGATTGTCATATTTATGTGCATACAATTGGGAAAAATAATTCCTCATTATTTTTTTGATTTCCTCTTCATTGGAGGTAGATTCACCCTTTTTATTTTTGATACTCATAATTTGGTTTTCTTCTTTCTTTTTTTTAATCATATTGACTAAGGGTCTATCAATTTTGTTGATTTTTTCATAAAACCAGCTCTTAGTTTTATTTATTTAGTCAATGGTTTTCTTAATTTCAATTTTGTTAATCTCGCCTTTGGTTTTCAATATTTCTAATTTAGTACTTAATTGGGGATTTTCAATTTGTTCTTTTTCTAGCTTTTTCAATTGGATGTCCAATTCATTGACCTCCCTTCTCTCTGCTTTAATTAAGTATGCACTCAGGGATATAAAACTTCCCCTGAGACCTGCCTTTAGTGCATCCCACAAATTTTGGTATGTTGTTTCATTATTATCATTCTCTTGAATGAAATTATTGATTGTTTCTGTAATTTCTTGTTTGACCCACCAATTTTTTAGGATTAAATTGTTTAATTTCCAATTAGTTTTTAGTCTATCTTTCCATGGCCCTTTATTGCATATAATTTTTATTGCATCATGATCTGAGAATGATGCACTTAATATTTCTGCCTTTCTGCACTGGATTGTGAGGTTTTTATGCCCTAGTACATGGTCTATTTTTGAGTATGTACCATGCACTGCTGAGAAGAAAGTAAATTCCTTTTTATCCCCATTCAGTTTTCTCCAGAGATCCATCATATCTAGTCTCTCTAAGATTCTATTCACCTCCTTAACTTCTTTCTTGTTTATTTTGAGGTTAGATTTATCGAGTTCAGAGAGGGGAAGATTAAGGTCCCTCACTAGTATAGTTTTGCTATCTATTTCTTCCTCTAATTCCTTTAACTTCTCCTCTAGGAATTTAGATGCTATACCACTTGGTGCATATATATTAAGTAGTGATATTGCTTCATTCTCGATGGTGCCTTTTAGTAGGATATAGTTTCCTTCCTTATCTCTTTTAATTAGATCTATTTTTGCTTTTGCTTTATCTGAGATAAGTATTGCTACCCCTGCTTTTTTAACTTTAGCTGAGGCATAATAAATTTTACTCCAACCTTTTACCCTTACCCTGTGGGTATCCCTTTGTTTCAAATGTGTTTCTTGTAGACAGCATATTGTAGGATTATGGTTTTTAATCCATTCTGCTATCCGCCTCTGTTTTATGGGAGAGTTCATCCCATTCACATTCACAGTAATAATGACTATCTGTCTCTTCCCCTCCATCCTATTCCCTCCCCTGTTTATGTTTTTGTTTCTTCCTTCTCCCTTCCCCTCCTTGAAGTTTTCCCTTTTGACCACCCCCTCCCTCAGTGTTCCCACCCAGTGATCCCTCTTCTTAACCTACCCTCTCCCCTTATTACTGTTTCCCTCCCTTCTAATCCCCCCTTTAGTCTCCTCTTTTTCACCCCCCCTTACCCTTCTGCTTTCTATAGGACGAAGTAAGTTTTTATACTTATCAGAGTGAATTACTCCCCGTTTGATTCCAAACCAATGAGAGTTAATTTCAAACATTGCTCCTCTCCCTCCCTCCTTTTCCTCTATTTAATGAATTTATGTGTCTATTCACATTAAAATCTTAAACTTCACTGATTTAAGTTGATCCCTCTTTGAACCAGAACCAGTGAGAATAGTGTTTAAATGATGTTCCTCTCCCTCTTTCTTTCCCCTCTTCTATAGTGTGTTTTAATGTCCCTTCAGATGGCATATTTTACCTTTTCCTAGCTAATCCTTTCCTTTTTCCCATTACAGTACCTTTGATCCCCTTAATAGTTTTTTTTTTTTTAGACATCAGGTTAGTGCATTCATACCCACACCCTCTATCTAAGTATAACCCTTTTGAAGGTCATGATAATCATAAAGATTTTGAATATTGACAGTTATCAGCCCCACATATAGGGATGTGAACATTTTGCTCTTGTTGCATCCCAAGTAATGAGCATGTGTTTGTGGGTGTCGGTGTGTGCACTTATGCATGTGTGAGTCTGTGTTTCTCTTGTTTACCTTTTTATGTCCTTCTTGAGTCTTGTAATTGGAGATCAAATTTTCCATTGAGCTCTGGCTTTTTCATCAGGAACATCTGGAAGTCCCTTATTTCATTAAACAACCATCTCCTTGCCTGGAAGATTATGCTCAGTTTTGCCAGGTAGTTAATCCTTGGTTGTAGTCCTAGCTCTCTTGCCCTATGAAATATCAAATTCCAGTCCCTCTGCTCTTTTAATGTAGAAGCTGCTAGGTCCTGTGTGATCCTAACTGTAGTTCCTCGATATTTGAATTGTTTCTTTTTGGCTGCTTGTAGAATTTTTTCTTTAATCTTGGAATTCTGGAATTTGGCTACTATATTTCTTGGAGTTTTCAGTTTGGGATCTCTCTCAGGAGAAGTCCTGTGAATTCTGTCGATAGTTATTTTATCTTCTGATTCCAGGACCTCAGGACAGTTTTCTTTGACAATCTCTTGGAGGATGTTGTCTACGCTGCTTTTTTCATCATGGCTTTCTGGTGGACCAATAATTCTTAGGTTGTCTCTCCTGGATCTGTTCTCTAGGTCAGTTATTTTTCCAGTGAGATATTTTACATTTTCTTGCAATTTTTCGATCGTCTTGTTTTGTTTGATTGACTCTTGCTGCATCATAGAGTTCTGAGCTTCAATTTGATTGTTTCTGATTTTTATCGAATTATGGTCTTCAGTTATGTTTTTAAAGTTCCTTTTTTAGGGAGGTATTTTCTCCAATTACTTCACTGAGACATTTTTCCAAGTTGGTCACTGCCTCCCTGATTTGGTCTTTAAAATTTTTCTTAAGCTCCTCCAGGAATGCTAGTTGGGCTTGAGACCAGATCATGTCTCCTTCTGTGGTCTCAGGTGTGGGTAGAGAGTCTATATTGTCCTGTGTGTTTTGTTGTTCTTGCCCTGCATAGTATGCTGGAATAGACTTTCTTGCCTTCCCCTTCTCCTTTTCAGCTTCCTTCCTTCCCATTGTGACTCCCTGTTTCTTAGTTTCTCAGGCTATGAGTTTAGGGCCTGATCCTTGACTTTGAATACCTCTGGGTGGCTAGTTTATGGCTAAGTCAGGGAAGTCAGTGAGGAATGTAGATGCTTAGGTGGGGGTGCCTCTGACCACTTCAGATTTCTGCCTCTATACCCCTGGGCTATAAGTAGGCTTTTGTTGGTGAGGTGAGGTGGGGCTTGTTGGGACCCCACCCTCTCTTTTCTTCAGACTCCTGGCTATCTCAGTTACACCCCTTCTTGGAGACTCTCAAGCCTGAGGCTATTTCCATTGATTTGGTATTTCAATCTGGGTGGGAGACTTATCTTTGGGTTTTCTGCTTAATGAAGGAGGGATGGGAGGATTGGATCAGCTAGAATTTACTTTGCCATTCCAGCCCCTGTATTATACAGGCAGGCAGTTTCTAAACTTCTAGGCTGGGGGCAGAATGCAGCCAGAGAAGCCACTCTTTCCACGGAGTGCCCAGCTCTCCTACCTGACTCCAATGATCCTACCCATCCGATAGATGACTGTGATTCGTCCTCGGTAAGTCTGTAGGCTGGGGCTTTTGCACTCTCTGGTGTAGTCTGCTTGTCTGCTCTTGATCCAAGACAATTCCAAAAGACTCATGAAGAAGACCTGATTTCAAATCCAACTTCAGACACTTGCTGTGTGACCCTGGGCAAATCACTTAACCGTTTGTGACTCAGTTTCCTCACCTATAAAAGGAGGATAATAATAGCACCTGCCTCACAGAGTTGTAAGGATAAAATGAGATAATAATTGTAAAGGAGTTGGCACAGTGTCTGTAGCAAAGTGCTATGCAAATGCTTATTCCTTTCTCTTTCCTTGCCAGTTCTAGCAATACCTATCATTAATATGGAGGGCTGTTATGAGGAAAGCACTTCATAAAATGTGAAGTAGGATGTCAACGTAAGTTCTTGTTCAGTCATGTCTGATTCTTCATGACCCCATTTGATATTTTCCTTGGCAAATATTCTGGAGTGGTTTACCATTTCCTTCTCCAACTCATTTTACAGATGAGGAAATTTGGCAAAGTTGCCAAAGATAACACAGTAAGTATCTGAGGCTAGATCTGAACTCAGGAATATCAATCTTCCTTATTCCAAGCCCAGTGCTCTAACCACCATGCCACCTACCTGCCCCTTAACATAAGTAATTGCTATTACCAACCTACTTATTGTTAGTATTGAATAGCCCTCAAATAATCATTCCATAATATATCCTTAGTTATCTATGGACATGCATGTTTCCATGCATGAGAATTGAATAAACCTCAGAAAGAAGACTGGCTTATATGTTGTTATCAGTTGAGCTATTTACACTTAAGCATAAAAATAGTGAAATTAGCAAAACTTTTAGTAACAATTTTAAAGGACAAAGTGAATTTTTGTAGTGCAGACACACATGCATTAGAGCATGATTTTTTTCAATATCTCAATCTAATTTCTAGTCCCAAAATTTTATGACATTAATTTGCATTGAGAAGAGAAACTGGATGTGAATCACTGTGGTGGACTGTGGGGATTGGAGTCTAAAGATATCTGGATTTGAAACCTGCCTCTAGGTAATTATGGTGCTTCTGTGCAAAGTCATTTAACTTATCTGTGCCTGTTTCCTCATCTATGAAATGAGGATAATAATAAATATTAAACTTGCTTCACAGGGTTACTTTGATGTTATTAATGGAAAATGTTATATTGATGTTTGTCCTTAATATTATCCAGACTTCAAACTTAGGCTGTCAAATTGAAATTATTTAGCTAGTAATTCATGATTCTACCTGGCGCAGAGTAGGTATTTAAAAAATGTTAGTTGGCTGACTGATATATTATATTTTTGTCTAAATGAAAAATAATGCAAAAGTTTTCTGTATAAAGCTGAGTCCTAATGGCACCTTACTTTTTTCTTGGATCTATTCAGAACTTCCATTGCTGTTAACTATTACAAATGGGAAGAATTTGTTAAACACTTTCTACCAGTGATTTTATTCCTGAATTTCATGACTGTGAGCAATTAATTATCAATTATTAGGCATTTACTATTTGTTAGGGTCTCTACTAGGTATTGTATATACAAGAGACAAAAATGGAATAACCTCTGTCTCAAGGAGCTGCCTTTTACACAGGATTGTTATGTTATGGGAAGCATTGAAACAATATCCTTTATTTACATTCAGTGGGATATATTTCAGTGTTATAATGTGGTACATTTTGGAAGTAATTTCAGATGCCCTAACATTTCCTTTTTAAAGCTTTTAAATTTTTTCAGAGTATTTTTCCATTTATTATCACTCATCTCTTCTACTAGATAGAAAAATCCTTTGGTCTACACTGCCTTATATAAAACTAATATATAATACTAGTCAGATTCTATTCTCTCTCAAATATTATTGAGAACACTTCTTGGTCTTTTGAATAATATAAGTCAGAGCTTGATCATGTAACTTTGAAAACTGCTCATAAGTCTGTACAATTTTAATATTAACTAAAGGATGATAATTTCTGATATGCAACTCCACAAATAGCAACAAATCACTGGCCAAGATGTGAAATTCATTCTCTCCCTATTTATACAGGAGCACGTAATTGCTTCAGTAAATGTGAATTTCAGCCATTCTCCAGCTGATCCCTTCAATTTCCAGTTCTTAGTCACCACAAAAAGAACTGCTATAAATATTTTTCTACATGTGTATCCTTTTCCCATTTTTATGATCTCTTTCGGATATAGCAGTAGAAGCAGTATTGCGGGGTCAAAAGGTACGCACATTTTGATAGCCCATTGGGCATAGTTCTAAATTACTTTCCAGAATGGTTGGATCATCTCAGAGCTCCACCAACAATGAATTAGTCATACACAGTCTCTTGGGTATCTTACCCTACAGGAAAATAGGGGGAAAGGGAACAAGAAGGGAGATGATAGAAGGGAGGGCAGATTGGGGGAGAGGGTAGTTAGAAGCAAATACTTTTGAAAAGGGACAGGGTCAAAGGAAAAAATAGAGTAAGTGGGGGGGCAGGATAGGATGGAGGGAATTATATTTAGTTTTTCACAACATAACTACTCTGGAAATGTTTTGTGTAGCTACATATGTACAACCTATATTGAATTGCTTATCTTCCCAGTGGGGGTGGGTGAGGAAGAAGGTAAAAAAAATCTGAAACTCAAAGTTTTAAAAACAAACATTTAAAAAATAATTGGTTTTTTATATGCAACTGGTAAATAAGAGATACAGGCACTGGGGTATAGAAATCCATCTTGCCTTACTAGAAAGTTGGGGGTGAGGCATGGTGAAGGATATAAGAGAACAGATTAGGGGAAGAGGTATTCAGTAAGCTCAGTATTTTGGGGTAGGGAGTAGAGGAAAGATGGGGAGAAAAGTTTGGAACTCAAACTCTTGTGGAAATGAATGTTGAAAACTAAAAATAAATAAATTGGTGAAAAAAATCCCAGTGAATTGGTGTTCAAACTTTCCCACATCTTCTCCAACATTTATCATTTTCCTGTTTTATCATGTTAGCCAGTTTGATAGGTGTAATGTAGTACCTCAGAGTTGTTTTGATTTGAATCTCTCTAATTAATAGTGATTTAGAACATTTTTTCATATGACTATAGATAACTTTAATTTCTTCCTCTGAAAACTTCAGTTCATATCCTTTGACCCTTTATGAATTGGGGAAGGACTTGTATTCTTGTAAATTTGACTTAGTTCTCTCTATATTTTAGAAATGAAGCCTCTATCAGACACTAGTTATAAAAATTCTTTCTCAGTTTTCTGTTTCTCTCCTAATCTTGGTTGCATTGGCTTTGTGCAAAACTGTTCAATTTAATGGAATCAAAATTACCCATTTTGCATCTCATAAGATTCTCTATCCCTTGTTTGGTCATAAATTCCTCCACTCTCCATAAATCTGACACTTAAAATGTCCCTTGCTCCCCTAATTTATTTATAGAATCAGCCTTTATATCTAAATTGTGTATTCATTTGGACTTTATTTTGGTAGTGTCAGACGTTGGTGCATACCCAGTTTCTTCCATACTATTTTCCAGTTTTTCCATTTTGTCAAATAATGAGTTCCTATCCCAGAAGTTGGGGTCTTTGGGTTTATCAAAGAATAGATTGCTATCATCATTGACTACTATGTCTTGTGTGCCTAACCTATTCCACTGATCCACCCCTCTATTTCTTAGTCAGTACCAAGTAGTTTTGATGATTGTTGCTTTATAATACAATTTAAGATTTGATATGGCTAGGCCACCATTCCTAGCATTTCTTTTCATTAATTCCCTTGATATTCTGGACCTTTTGTTCTTCCAGATGAATTTTGATATTCTTTCTTCTAGCTCTAAAAAATAATTTTTAAGGGGCAGCTAGGTGGCACAGTGAATAGAGCACAGGCCCTGGAGTCAGGAGGACCTAAGTTCAAATCCAACCTCAGACATTTAACACACAACTAGCTGTGTGACCTTGGGCAAGTCACTTAACCCCAAATTGCCCTCCAAAAAAAATAAAGCAAAAATAATTTTTGGTAGTTTGATTGGTATGGCACCAAATAGGTAAATTAATTTAGGTAGAATTGTCATTTTCATTATATTAGCTCAACTTACATGAGCAACTGATGTTTTTCCAATCATTTAGATCTGACTTTGTGTGAAAAGTATTTTGTAATCATCTTCATATAGTTCCTGGGTTTGTTTTGGCAGGTGGACTCCCAAATGTTTTATAATGTCTAGAGTAACTTTAAATGGAATTTCTCTTTCTATCTCTTGCTGTTGGGCTTTGTTAGTAATATATAGAAATGCTGATGATTTTTGTGGGTTTATTTTATATCCTGTAGCTTTGCTAAAGTTGTTTATTATTCCAAGTAGTATTTTTTTTTTGATTCTCTAGGATTCTCTTAGTATATCATCATATCATCTTCAAAGGGTGATAACTTAGTTTCTTCTTTACCTATTCTTATTCCTTCAATTTCTTTTTCTTCTCTTATTGCTAAAGCTAACATTTATAATACCATATTGAATAACAGCAGTGATAATGGACATCCTTGTTTCACCCTCCCCCCAATCTTCTTGGAAATGCATCTAGCTTATACCATTTACATATAATGCCCGCTGATGATTTTAGGTAGATGCTACTTATCATTTTAAGGAACACTCTGTTTATTCCTCTGTTCTCTAGTGTTTTTTAATAGGAATGGATATTGTATGTTGTCAAAAGTATTTTCACATCAGTTGAGATAACATATGATTTCTGTTAGTTTTGTTGTTGATAGGGTCAATTATGCTAACAGTTTTCCTAATATTGAACGAGCCCTGCATTCCTGGTACAAATCCTATCTGATCAAAATGTATTATTCTCATGATAAGTTGTTTGATCTTTTTGTTAATATTTAATTTGTTAATTAAAAAAAGTAATACAGGGGATTTTGGGAGGTGGGGAAGGAAAGTACAGAAGGATGGGATGAGGGTGCTTCGCATATTAAGTAACACTCTTGAGGTATTCCAGGAAATTAAAACTATCTTGAGAAAGAACTAAGAATAGCAAACAACTGGTCCATTTACATTGGGTTTTATATCTGTTTAACAGTTGTATCTATTTGGAGAGTTCATGGAATCATGCACTGCATATTTTCATAATTTCAATTTGAAATTTCAGATTTTATTCTTAAAGACTGATTAGAAAATAGTCCAAACACAGTTTCCAAATTGCTTAACATTATTTACAAATTAATATTTTCAAGAACCAATATCTTTATATAATTGGTAGGGAGAAGTAGGAGTGGAAGAAAAGAGGAAGGAAATAATGCAGATTATTTATTTGACTTTGGTGGATCATCCTTAAAATTTCTGAAAATACAGTAAATATTTTCTTATATATTATTCAAAATACATGTTGAATATTGGGCCCTGGAATGCAATCTTTTTGACTGTCGTTTTCCCATATAGAGTTTCAGTCAGAATGGGAAATCAATTGTACATTAAGTGTTAAAATGTCAGCATTTTCTACTGTCGTAACATTTCATTTTACCATCTTTCAGTCATTTATTTTCTTTTTAAAAATTAATTAATTAATTATTTATTTTTAAATTAAACAAATGCTTTATTAATTTCTGGCTTACATCATTCATTTACGCCAGACTTTGAGTTACAATTTTTTCCCATTTTTCCCCTACCCACCACCCCAGAATAGCAGTCCCACAAGATATCCCCTCATCCAATCTGCTCTCTCCCATATCTTCTCCCATACTGCCTTCCGACTTTACCATTAGGGTAAGGTGAATCTCTGTGCCCCAATACCTGCATATCTTATCTCCCAATTACCTGCAAAATAGTATTAATAATAGTTTGAATATATTTGATAATTTGAAACATTTAATTTTAGAACTTTGAATTTCAGATCCATTCCCTTCCTCCTGTGTCACCCACTCTCTCTGGGAAAATAAGCAATTCAGTATGTGTTGTACATGTATAGCTGTGCAAAACATTACCATAGTAGGTATATTGTAAAAGACTGCTTATATTTCCCTCCCACCCATCCCACCCCCTGCCTGGTCCAATCCCTACTTTGATCCTATCCCTCTTCGAAAGTGGGTACTTCCAACCTCCCCTACCCCCAGACTGCCCTTCCCTCCATCATCCCTCCTCTCATCTCCCTTCCCCTACTCTCTTGCAGGGTGAGATATCCCATTTAGTATGTATGTGATTTTCTCCCTGAGCCAAATTCAATGAGAATATGGTTTTGCCTTTTTGCCTTCCTGTTCTTTCCCTCCCCTGCAAACACTTCCCCTTGCCTCTTCTACATGAGATAGTTTATCCTACCCTGTCTCTCCCCATCTCCTCTTGACACATTCCTCTCTCACCTCTTAAGTTCACCTCTTAAGTATCTTCCCTTCCCATCAAATTTGACCTGTGCCCTCTATCCATGTATACCTGTAAACATATACACACACATTCACATATGTATTCATATGCCCATATACCCTTCTTCAATTATTTTCATACTGAGAAAGGTTTCATTAGTCACATTTATTGCTTTTCCATGTAGGAATGTAAATAGTTCAACTTCGATAACTTCCTTTTGATTTCTTTTCCCTGATTAGCTTCTCAAGCATCACTTGCTTCTTGTGTCTGAATGTCAAATTTTCTATTCAACTCTGTTTTTTTCCTCAAGAATGCTTGAAAGTCCTCTATACCACTGAATGGCCAAATTTTCCCCTGAAAGAAGATACTCAGTTTTGCTGGATAGGTGATTCTTGTTTTTAATTCAAGCTCTTCTGACCTCTGGTATATCATATTCCATGCCCTTCATTCCCTCAGTGTAGAAGCTGCCAGGTCCTGTGCTATTCTAATTTTGTTTCCACAATATTGAAATTGTTTCTTCCTGGCTGCTTGTAATATTTTCTTCTTGATCTGGGAATTCTGGAATCTGGCTATAATATTCCTAGGAGTTTTCTTTTTGGGATCTTTTTCAGGAGGGGATCTGTGGATTCTTTCAACCTCTATTTAGACCCCTTGGGGTCTAAAACATGAGGGCAATTTTCCTTGAGAATTTCTTGAAGGATGATTTCTATGTTCTTTCTTTGATTGTGGCTTTCAGGTAGTCCAATAATTTTTAAATTATCTCTCCTGGATCTATTTTCCAGGTCAGTGGTTTTTCCCCTGAGATATTTCACATTGCCTTCTATTCTTTCATTTGTTTGGATCTGTTTAACAGAATCTTGATTTCTCATAAAGTCACTAGATTCCATTTGCCCCAGTCTAACTCTGAAGGAATGCATCTCCTCAGTGAGCTTTTGAGAGTCCTTTTCCATCTGGCAAATTTGGCTTTTTAAGGCATTCTTCTCCTCATTGCCCTTTTGAGCCTCCTTAGCCATTTGAGTTAGTTTATTTTTAAGGTGTTATTTTCCTCAGTCAGGCTGTTGACTCTCATTTCATACTTTTCCTGCATCCTTCTCATTTCTCTTCCCAATTTTTCCTCCACTTCTCTTATTTGATTTTTAAAGTCCTTCTTAAGGTCCTCTATGGCCTGCAACCTGCTCATGTTTTCCCCTGGGGCTTTTGGAGCAGGACTTCTGACCTTACAGCCCTCCTCTTGCTCTATGCTTTGGTCCTCTTTGCCCCCCAAATAGGAGTCTAATGTTGCATTTTTCTGATTATTTGTTTCCTTTGACTAGGCATGTTGCCACTTAATTACTTGACTTTTGCACTTATTGCCACAGTAGGACTTTGCCACCACATACGGAGGTATCAGTTGGGTGGCCTATGTAAAGCCTTCATACACTCTGGCAAGCTGGATACCCACCCCAGACCTCCCCCTCCGACCACAATCCAGATCCAAGCAGGTTAAAGCAAGAGCGATTAACACCCAGACTGATTGCTGGATCTCCCTACAGTTTGCAGGGCAGGAGCTGAAGCTGCCACTGAAGCTGCAAAATGGCCTCTGAGTCTCCTCAGCTGCTTCTCGCCCCCAGGGGAAGAAGCTGACCATTCCCCAAATACTGGTCCCAAAGTCCATAGGGCACTAATCTCTCATTTTGTCCTAGGCATATCTGTGTTGATAATTCTGTAATCGCCATAGCTGCTGGTGTTCTGGGTTCCCTCCAGCTAGCTGCAGGCCAGGCCGGATGGGGCCAAAATCTAGGTACACCGCTGCCCTGGGCTCAGCTCCCAGAGATCTTCGCTGGCCACTCCCAGAGCGCTGAGCTGGCTGCTCTCTGCAGGGCTGCTGGGCTGTCCTCACCGGGAGATTAGCTTCTCTGTGTCGTTCTGTGGGTGCTGGAGCTCCAGAAGTTGTTCAGAGTCCACCTTTTACATGGTTTAGAAGTGGTGTGGGCGTGAGGACCTTGGAAGTGCTGTTTCTGCTCCACCATCTTGGCTCCACCCCTTCATTTATTTATTTTCACAGCCTTGGAATTATATACTTGAATTTTCCCTCTTACTCATGCCTTCTATCTAGTTGCCAATCCTAATGGAGTACCAACACATGCTACTATAGACCAACCCCAAAAAGACCCTTGAAGACTTGGACTGGAGTGTTGTTGTGACCCTCATACTTCATGGAATAAGTCATTTAATATCTATGATACTTAGTTTCCTCTTCAACCAAGTCTTTCTCAACTAAGCTAGTCTGACAGATATATATTTCCTACTTGGGAGGATTTGTCTAGCCTTATTCTAATTTTGCCTTGGAAAATTAAGGTTAATCTTTCTATTGTGATTAAACTTCAATGTAAGGTTTTAATGGAGACCTTATTCTCAACTGAGAAAATACAAAACAACAAAACACCCTAACTTTTTACTTATAAAAGTAAGATTGCATTGTGAAACAAAGAATGGATTGTTTTAAGTTATTCAAAGGATCTTTTCCTCCAGGAAATTAAAATTATTTCAATGCCATAACTATAGATTCCCAAGAAAATGAGATAAATTTAGCTTGTTTCTTATTCCAAGTACTGCACAAATTGTGCTTAAGAAACTGTTCCAGCCACTTCACTGTTAGTACATTCTATTGGTTCTGCTCTGATATTCTAGACCTTCATTAGTCACATTTATATCATGTACTAAAAGTTATTAGTTATGTCCTGAATTGAACATGTAAATTCCAGACTTTTTTTTAAGTATCAAAAATAAATCTCTTAAATGAAAACATCCAGGCCTGAGGAAATTCTTGTTCTTACAGGTGAGTTATTTAGGTAGAATACTATAAAAAAAAAAAAAGGGTGGCTAGGTGGCACAGTGAGTAGAGCGCCGGCCCTGAAATCAGAAGGACCTGAGTTCGCATCTGGCCTCCGACACTTAACACACAGAAACAAAAACCTAGCTGTGTAACCTTGGGCAAGTCACTTAACCCCAATTGCCCTCCAAAAGGCAAAAAAAAAAAAAAAATCTTAGTAGACCTAGCACCTAGGTTGAAGATACTTCATAATGACTATGGGGGAGGGGGGAGGAGAAAGATAGGGCTATTTTGTTTTATTGAAAAATGGAATATAGAATGAACCTGGCTGAAGGTATATATCATTCCTGATATGCTTAAGTGCTTTTATGCTTGGATTAAAAGAAGTATGGCGAGGTAGAAAGAACAGAGAACATGACAGAGGGTTCCACTTTCAATTCCTTTTCTAATGTCATCAGTTACCTGAGGCAAATCATTTAAGCTGAGTCTTTTACATGTTAAATGGAGGCTAGCCCATTTTGTGCAAAGGGCCTTGCAAACCCAAAGCACTATGTAAATGAGTTGAAACATGTGTTTTTTTGCTACCCACCTAACTTTGGAATTATATATTATGGTGTACTATTATAAATTAATTTACAATTTTTCTTTAAGTTCTTTTAATATTAGCCTAACAAAAAAAAGTTTAAACAAATTTTCGTTTAAAAAAAATTAAAGGTAACATCACTGCCAACAAGGTAAATGGTTACCAGAAATTTCAGGGGTGTGTGTGTGTGTGTGTGTGTGTTCTGGTGATTGTGTGACATAATGGAAATGTTACTGAACTAGAAATGAGGAATCCTAGATTCTAGATTTGGTAATGCAATTCACTAGCTACAACACATGGAGTCAATCAACCTGTCAGGGTCTTGCTTTTCTTTTTTGTAAAATAAGGTGCTTAGCCTAGGTTAATCTCCAAAATTTCTTTTCTGGACTAATATTCTACAATTCTCTAAGGTCTACTTTCATGTAAAAAAATTAAAGCAATGTACTAAACACATTTTATTTTTAGAACATTAATCAGAGATAACTTTCTTTTCAACAACAGGCCTAAGCAATTTGATAAATATGCCAGGTAAAGGATCCTCTTTGTTAGAACACAAAGTAGACATAACATTTTCAGAAAGCATTAAATTTGCTTAATTTTAAAATTGGTAACTTCATCATTACAAGAATTCTACTTGAAGTTCTAAATAAAATCTTATTAAAAAGCAAAAATGAAAATGTGTTTAAAGGAAAAAAAACACATTTTGAATTAATTTATCTTTAATGAGAATTTGATACACAAATATTAACAAATTAAAATCTAATAATGTAAATTACTTCATTGCACCATTTTATTTTTTCTGCAGCACATAAATGCAAGCATATTTTCACTTATGAAAAAAATTAAAGTATAACCTTGATTAACTGGAATGCTTAGGGTATGGGTTTGTGTAACTAATGGATAATGTTTAATTCTTCAAGGTAAAAACCTTTAAAAATATAATAGTTCACTTTTTTGTCTTAATTTTACTGCCTTTACTAAGCTAACCCCATTATGATGGCTAAGAATCCTGTGGTCCCTTAGTCATAATTAAGATCAATCAAATCTAGCGTTCTAATGTCATGTATAACTTTACAAGACCAAGAATATCTTTAAGAAAATATACATGGTTAGAGAAGTTGCATTTTTTTTTTTTATAATCATCTTTTGCCTTTTCAATGAGCATTAGGTCAGAAACTGGAGTATCATGGGAAATCACTGAAAACAAATCATAGAAAACTAGGCTTAGGGTGCTAATTTATGCATTTGCCAAACACAGCTGTGTACACAGCTGTGTTTTACTACAAAGTTACAAAGAATTTAAGCTGCTTTTTTTCTGAGCCTTCATTTCATACAATGTTCATAAGCCAACACACCAAGCATTGTTTGTGTATTAACACTTTCCTATTTTAACCCATTTCCTTTTTCTTTTAAGGTTTTATCTCTTCTTTCTTATAGGTTTCTGGGAAGGCATAGATGTTTTATCTTCTATAGTAGTTAAGAGTATATACTTGGCTCTCTTATGCTGTTTGTTTACATAATCTAGTATTTACTTTTTTGTTCTCCACTCTGTTGCTGCTTAGTTTTTTCATTTTGATCCTTTTGGCACCTGTTATCATTTCTTCTAGATTCTGTGGGTCACTATGATATTACTTCTTATCTCTTGTATGGCTTGCTCCTTTCTTTCCTACCATTGCAGTTTTAACTCGACTTTTCTGTTTTCAGTGATCACAGTGTGATCACTGTCTCCCTTTCCCTTGCCACCCCCCTTGAACTTTGGATTCAGTACACTAAAGGGCAGATAATGGCCCTTCTTTAAATTTTGTGCGATTTCAGGTCTTCTCAGTGGTATTCATTCCCTTTCAGATTTCAATGCTGAATTATCTACATCAAAAGATCACAATTAGATGAGGGCTCTTAGAATATACTTATGTAAGGATATAACTCAGCAACAGATATATTTACTTTAAATTCCCATTACTAACTATATCCAATTCTACAGGAACATAGACTACCTGGTGTGAGATGTCATTTTCCATAATTAGAGTTAAGTTCATATTGTTCAGTTGGTAGCACTTCTGAGTTAACTGGAAATCCCAATAAAATACTGGATTCAACTGAAACCTAGGAAATCCAAATGATAATAAATACAAATATTTGTGATAATCAGTTCATTTGTTATTCTTATCTTAAACTGAATGTAAAATACACATTTATCCACCTCTTTCTATGTTCTCTAGCAATTCTGACTTGTAACTCAAATAATTTAATCTATGATTGACATGATTTTAAACAAGAAATTTTCATTTTCTTACTTTACTGGTAAAGAATTAGTTGTCAGTAACATCATTTTTCTATTTTAAAACTAAATAGAAACTCCTTTCATAAATGTATTGAGGTAGCAGAGGAGAGGTTGGCTTCTTTCTTAAGGCAGCTGTTTTATTCACAGGATGTATTCCTTCTTTAATGTAAAGGTCAGTGTCCTCATAGGAGTAGGTATGTAAAATTGTAGATAGTCCAAATGCAACATTACAAAATAAATATCAATGTTTATTTGTAAGATAATGGTAAATTTCCATTCAGCAGAAATTAACAACTCCCAACACGATCTCTAGGAATTATTCGTAGTTCTGAGCCATGCTTTAAGAAAACATTCCCTAAACAAAAGGAAAAACAAAGTTAGGTATGCATATAAGGTGAAGTTTAATGTTATATAAGAGCTCAAGAGAAGCTAAAATCATACAATTTTATAATAATTAATGAAGCAGTACATCATAAGACAAAAGTTATATGAAATAAATGTTATTTTTATTTTTATATATTAAAAAACTGATTTTATCCAGATATATTTTTTAGTTCTTTCCACACTGTTATAGTCCAACTAAAACTTAGTAATTTAAACCAGAAACAGCAAGAATGAAAAATCTATATGTAAATTCAGTTTAGAATCTTCTAATAGTTCATAATCTTCCACTTAGGGAATGATTGCCGATGAGATATTTTTATTCCTCTAATATTTTGTGCATCATTGAATTTTTAATGCCATATCAGCCAGCATACATTATATCTGTTGTAGACATAAATACAAATAAACTATTCTTAGTTTAAAATGTAAATTGAATTGATTTCTACCAGTAACTTTTAAAATATCTCAACAATAAGGAAAATTAGATGTTTAGACCTATAAATTTTATGAAATGATTCATTTTAATGACATCATTTACTTAGAACTAAAAGCAATAGCTAAATGAATTTAATTAAAATTTTTAAATTTCTTTGCTTGAATCATAAAGCTGTTTTATTTACATAGTAAATTTAAATTAATTTAAATTCAGGATAATACAGAACTTAAAATAATTAAATATTTCATTATGTAATGGTTAATTATTTTAAAATGACTGTTGCCAAAGACATTATGAAATATCAGGCATGCTAAATTTTGACAAATACAACAGCTAGATTTCTTAAAATGTGTATAACTAACAAAGTTACTTATAAACTTGTTATATTTTTTGTAAACTAAAGCATATGTGGTAAGTTTTATAGATTTAAATCTACCTATTGGTGGATTATAACAATTATGATAAATAAACACACAACTGTATCATGTCCCTACTACAAAAGCTGACATTTGTTAGACTCCTTAGGTGATAACCCGACGGGAATTTTATTTGGTGTAGAATCTCATGCTTTTGCCATTATGTTTCCTTTTTGTCTTTTAAAACATACAGGTCGATCTGATTAAAAGGCTAAATTCCAAATGTGTAATAATGGACATAATGAAATAAGTTAATATGGACAAAAAGTAAGAGTTTCTATTTAGTTTTAAAATAGATGGCTATAAAACAGTTGTCAAAAAGCATATCTGATATCAATGAAAAGTAAAACTACTAAGCATTTTCAAGTAGAATTTTTGGATGCTTACCAGCAGTCTGTGCAGGATTTATTCCTATTCCATCTGTAAAACAGTTTTTAAAATCAGATGAAATGTATCTGATTAGACCAAGTTTCCAAGTATCTAGAGTAGATTTATTGCTAAAATAGTTTCACTAGGTATATAAACAAAGGTGAAAAATATTAAATACAACAATGTAAATATCCATCTTACAGGTAATCACCTAATTGCTAAAATCAATTATGATTACACATTTATAGCTACTGTTGTGTTTGGTCTTCTGTCAATTATAGAAACAATTAAGTTGCACAAAAGAAATTCTAAACTTGTATCTTACAAAATACAGTAAACAACTCATACATAGCAATTTTATTCTAAGAAGCTGAAAGCTCTCCGGATAATTTTAATTCATTTTAATATTCCCCTTAGGTTCAGAATCTTATGGGTAGAAGAGACTTCAAAGTTAATGTACATCAATTCCCTGAATTACAAGAAGAGTAGTCTAGCCTTTTCTGATATTTCCAAAAAAGATTCCAATATTTGATACAAAGAGTATTCCCTGTATTACAGGGAATTATTTGATACAAAGAGTATTCCCTGAATTACAAGAAGAGTAGTCTAGCCTTTTCTGATATTTCCAAAAAAGATTTGATACCAAGAGTATTTCAACTGTCACCATGAATTCTTTCTAAAATCTAATAATGTAAATCCTTTCAAATTCAGGTCAAGCTTTTCCTCTTATCCTCAATGGAAATTCAACTACTCATTAGTACACATAAAATTTTCCATGGTATTCTTGAAAACTGGTTAAGCATATACCTTAGCCTTTTCTACTAACCAATTTTTTAGTAGCTTTTCCACTATTGAACCATAAAGGACAACGTGACAAAGAAGAGTGACCTAAAAAAACTCATGATACAGTTTCAATTATGAAAGAAACATGGCCAAATGGAAAATAAACTGCTCCAAATGGAAAATAAACTGCTCCACAGCAATCTAGTATTTTCAAATCAGGTCACAAGACATTTAAAAATTAATTGGACTGTACCAAAACCATGCACGGACTTGAGAACTGATTAAACCTTTTACTAGACTTCTGTGATTCCCGTACTTATCCTTTACATAGATAAATAAGACAATGATGCTTATAAAGATTAAGAGAGAGAGAGTATGTTTTAAATCAATTTAAATAAATTTTGTCTCTTCTTACTCATTCACTGTAGCTGTTATTTGATTAAAAAAAAACTCTTACCATTTGTAATTATAGCACTTGTTGCTGCAGGAACTTTAAACTAAGGGAGAGAAATAGCAAAAATTATTTTTACAAACTTAAATCATTTTAAAATCTGTAATAACAACAATTATTTGTAGTGTAGAAATAAAAAATCCTGATGATGCAAACCATAAATAAATAGAGAAGATGCTTTAATTCCCACATACCAAGGACTTTTCATGTTCTATAAATATTAATCTTATTGGATAGCTGACATCTGAAAGTCTTAGTTTTATTATCTGCTGATCTGTAAGAAAAACTTGTATATATACACGTAAAAACAACTACAACTACATAGAATAGCATGGACTTCTTTAGAAATTCAAGTTTTAAATAAAGTAAAATTATGCTTACTATTTATTTGTTAGGGATTAATGTACTATATAAATTATTTTCCTAATGCCGCACAATTTCCTTACAGCATAGTTTAATTTAAAACCTCAAATTTGAAATAATAAATACTACACAAAAGGAAAAATAAAAAGTACTTCTAGATCCGATGTATAATTAAAGTACTTTTAACTTTTGCAAAACACGTTTTCAAAATTATAAGTGAAGTTACATAGAAATTTGCTCAAATACTCAACTGAACTTCAATAGCCATTTCAGGTTTATAAAACCTGGATTATAAAAGAATCTTAGTAACTCTACTGAGTCTCACTTTCTTAAATCAAATTCATTTTAAGCAAAGGTCATACAATTTTCTAAGTCATACCTATGTGGGAAGCTGATATTAGTTCTTGGCAATGTGTCCCATAATTATTAAGAGAAAAGCAAACATTGCTATTTATGTTCTTTCTAGGAATGAGGTAAGGCAGTAACAGTCAAATTGAAAGAAAATATTATAACTACTTGTGAAGTAATAACTTCATCCTGAACAGAGAACATTTTTATGATTTCTTCTTCTACTCCTTCCCTCCTCAACTTCCCAGGCCCCTTCTTTTCTTTCTTCTTCAAGTCTTACTTAATGACACCACAATCTCTTCTCTGGCTCTCCAATAGCTTCTCTGAATCTCAGTACTTGATTACAAGAGTCTAAATTTCATAAAATTGGGTGGACTAGTCACAACACATCTGGGGTTGAGAGACGGTATCACAAAGACCTCCAAATTATCAGCTACCTGTCCCACTGTCCCAATCTTTCTGTCATCACCTGAAGACACAACTCTCAACAATAAATCAAATATGAGGACAAAACTATCCTAATACTTCTGAAAGTACTCTACCATTTATGTGCCACCTACAGAGAATGTAAGAACAATCTTCCTTTTGTTTCAATCCCTATTAGTATTCTCTATAATACAAAGTGCTTATAGTGTGTCCAAAGCACCTCTTCCTGAGTCATCTTCTATATTTCAATCAGCCCTACTCCTCCCAAGGTCCATTCCTACCTAATTTGTCTATGTTGTATCCCACCCCACTAACCCATTTATTCAATAAAGCATTTATTCCATTGTGCTAAAGATGCCATATTCCTTACAATTCTCTCCAATGGAAACCAATTATCCCAACATCCATGCATACTCTCTGCTCTCCATAGTTATTCTGAGCTCATTTCTCTTATCAACATTTCTCAATGACCTTTCATCTTTTGAAGTCATACAATCTATGTATTCTTCCATATTTCCTTCTTTGCTGGTGTCATTTGACTTTAATTACCTCTTCCATCCACTGAAATTACATGGATTGACACCATTACACATCAGGCTTCATTATTTGTGGGAGTTAAGTACATGGCCTCCAACATCTAGAAATCTGAAGTTCTACTTTGACCACAACCTTCTAGCTCTTCCCCTTCTTCTCCCCTTCCCTGCCCCCAATCTCACTGACACTGAACCTACTTTTTGCCCATATCATAAGCTCCAGGCACTTGATATATCCCATTCTACAAGGTCATCTTTTACTCTGATGTCATTTACCTTCATGAGCAGTCTTCACTATTTGGTCTGATATGTTAGAATTTTGAATTTTCCAGTGTCTAACACTGCTCTTAATTTGTTGAGGAAATTAGTTTTATTGGGCTTTATTGCTGTTCTTCAATTAGTGAAAGAATTTCACATATATAATAACATCTTCTACTACAGGTACATGAGCTATACAACATGGGGCTATCTACAAGCTAATACTTACATATCACTTTTTAAGTTTTCCAAAATGTTTTACCTATATTATTTTATTTAATCTTCACAACAACTATGTGAGGAAGGTGCTATAATTATTCCTGTTTTACAAATGAAGAAATTGAGGCTGAGTTCAAGTGACTTTCCCTGAGTTACATATCTATTAAATGTATGAAGCAGGATAAAACTCAGGTCTTCTTGACCCAAAGAACAGCAAACTATCTCCTATACCACCTATCTGTGTTATCTTCAAGAGAGACAACAGACCTGATATGCCCCATATATAAATATTCTATAAACTAACCATCAATGACATAATCACCAATCACCTCAAACTGAAGAAACTGCAAAGGCCACATCATATAATGCAATTTAACTCAACAAACATTTACTAAGCACCAATTATGTACAAGGAACCATACTACGTGCTGAAAATACAAGGACAAACTTAAAATGATCTCTGTCTTCGAGGAATTAAATTATAGCTATTTTTCTTCAAAGTTTGAAAAAAATGTCCATTTATTCTAAATTGAATTTGTAATTATCTTGTTTACTATTGAAAACATGTTAAAACTAGCTAATAAACTCAGCAGAAAATAAACAATTTAAAATGAATTATAGTTCTTAGACTTTTGTCAAGATTTTATTCCTACATCAGGTAAGAAACTGAAGTAATGGCTGAGGCGTATTTTGAAATTGAAGAACATATTTAGAAATAACTCTAATTTGGGTAGACCATCTTATTAAAATTCATGAATATATTATTCATATTTATCTGCTAGGATATTAACAAGTCTTAGTTCTTTGGCCAGGATATCGCCTCAAAAAGACAGATATGAATTTTTAAAAATAAAGTATTTAAAGTAACCTCTTTCCCAATTTCAAAGTAAGGTTTCATTAATAATCATGGCCTTTGATAATCACATAGTTTTGGAACTGAAAGGAATTTTAAATGACTGCCATCTGACAAATGAGCAAACAAGACTTAAAAGAGGTAAAATGACTTGTTCATGGTTAAACTACTAGTTAGGCAGAGCATAGACTAGAACCCATACATCCTTAGATCTAACCTAGTGCTCTTTTCACTATTGATCACTTTATTACCCAATCTATAAGATGAAGGCAATAACCTGTGCTTACTAATGATGATTTTATACTTACTTCTTCTGCAGCAAACTTTAAGACTGCTGTGAAAGGAGTATTTTCAGGAACACTGAGTCTGCAAGGAAAGAGCAACAGATTAGGAAAAGTACACAGTTCAATTCAGTTGTTATAGTGTACTCAGATGGAATTATCAGAGAGTTCTGCTGAATGATGATCACCAATACTCCAACCTGACCTCAATATTCTTTCACTTTAAATAAATCAAAGTCAACCTGCCTTATCCTGACCCTTGGCCACTAATGTTCCTCACTTCTCTATTGTTGCAACAGATAAATCTACTCAAAAAACACTAAGGGGAAGGCTAGTCAATGACAAAACATATCTGAAAAAATAAACCTGCGATACTGGGTCTAATATTAGGTTTCAAATTGCTGAATGTACTTTTTTTTTCCAGAACATTCATTTAATTAAGCAATCAGGTACTTTAGCATTTTAGGCATAGCTTACAACCCAAGACTCTATTTCTAGGTAAAAGGAAATTTCTGCCACCCTCAGTTCCAAGTTGCTTTGCACAAGAGAATTTGGTAATAGCTTTGACTTACTAAATTAAACATCAAGTTATCTTTTAACTAATATTTTATCTGTATTAGATTAATATTACTGTTAAATAGAGAATGTTATGAATATACAATGAAACCTTATATGCTTAATGAATACTTCAAAAAATTATCCAATTCTTCAAGTACTTATTAAAAACACCTAGGATATGCAGGGGCTAGGTGCTATGGATGCAATGAAAACAAATAAACAAATATTTCCTAAAAGGAGTAGGGAGAGAAAAAGAGCAAAGGAAATATCGAAGTTTTCTAATATTAGGAGACAGAATGCACTAATATCTTGCTCGGATCAGGAAAGGCTTCCATAGGAGTTAGCCCCTGATCTGATAAGGATCTGAGAAGCTGGGAGGAAGACTAACACTGCAAGATTGGGGAAAGGCCTGTGCATTGTAAGCAGAGATGGAAGATAACACATTGATGCCAGTGAACAGATACTAGGTCACTTTGGCTAGAATGGAGGATACTTAAAGAGGAATAATAACACTCAAGCTTAAACCAAAAAGATGGGTCAGAGTCAGGTCTTGGAAGCAGTAAACGCCAATCTTCAGTTTGCATTTTTTTTTCCTAGAGATGACTGGGCTCCATTGAAGGTTTTTTAAAATGAAATTTTATTGATAGTTTTTATTTTTACATTACATGTATTTCCCTATGTGTTCTGCTTATTTACCCTCTACCTCCAATAATCTCTTATTACAAAAAATAAAGGGAAAAGTTTTTCAGTTCTGTTCTGTTCATTTTAAAAAATACTACAATGACCTTTATTCCTTTCCTTCCATCCTTCCTGCTATTCCTGCTGACATTCTCTTTCTCCTTCCCAAATCTCCCCCCAAATTGGAGGGGGGGGGGGAGGAACACTTCTACCAAAACAAAACAAAACAAAAACATGCACAGCTAAGCAAAACTACACATTGACTATATCCAAAAATGTCTACCTCAAACCAGCCCTCTAGCCCCCCACCTCTCTATCACTCATAACATGCTTCATCTTCATTCTTCTGGAGTAATGGTTGGTCACTAAATTGATCCCAGTTCTTAAGCCTTTCAAAGCTGTTTTTCTTTTATAATGCTGAAATTTTTGTATGAACTTTTTTGGTTCTACTAATTTCACTTTGATTCAGGTCACAGAAATCTTCCCATGTTTCTCTCAATCTATCCTTTTCACTATTTCTTAAAACAGAATAAAAAAAAGTGCATTCTAATATACTTTGTCATTTCTATATATAATTGTCCAATTTGCTAAATTAGCATTTGCTAACTTTGGTTTTCCAAAATTTCAAGTTTTGACTTAATAAGGCTGAAATTTTTTATGATAATAATCCAAAAGACCTTTTTAAATTAGTCTTATTTCAGTAATGCTTTAAAAATTTATCATATTAAAATTTTAAAATAAAGTACTACATGTAATTATACATAATTATATTAGGACCTTTACTGTTTTCCACAGTAATGGAAATATCCCACTAACTTAGAAAATAGCTCTTCCCACTGTAGGGAAATGACATTTGCAGACCCAGATAATACAATTTGGTTTTTTCTGTGTATGAAATATTCAATAATTAAAACTATATATTTTAATTAATTATTTATTTTTAGTATCTACTACCTGACAAGAGCAGTACAGGGCTTAAGAAATAGTTTGAGATATATATTTTTGGACATAATCTGTACAGTTTTGCTTGACTTATCTGCTACAAGGGAAAAGCTGTTTTGTTTCAAGTGGGGGGGGGAGAGGGAGTTTAAGGGAGAATTTAGAAAGGAGAAAGAAATTATCTGTAAGAATGCAAAAAAAAAATTATCATCAAATATGTAGCTCTCAAGCCATTTGGAATACAAAATGCTAGAAGTTAGAAGCTTCCTTTTTCAAGGCCAGATCAATGGCCAGGAATGGAGTCCTAGATTCCAACCTGGGCCTACCTAACTGCTTCATTTGCTGAATATCCCAAAACTGTTTTGGTGAGAAAAGCAAATAATATCTTGAAAAAGTCTAACATCATATACAGTATTCAATATGCATATTGCCCTACTTCTAGTGACAAGCTGGAATGGGTATCTTCTCAAATCTCTTCTTCATGGCCAGGCTTTGGGCACTATATCTTTAAACTGAATCCAGTTTCAGCATTCTTTTTCTTCTTTCCATTTACAATGTTGTAGTCATTGAGTATATTATTTTCTTGGTTCTACTTACTTCACTTTGTATTAGTGAACATGTCTTCCTATGCTTCTCTGTATTCATTATTTCTTTTTTTTAAATTAATTTATTAGTTTAGTTTCAGATAACAAGATTCAATTCCATAGTTCCTTGATTTGCAAATTTCCTTTACTTCCCTCCCCCCTCGACAGCACATAGTCCAGTATAGGGTCTGCAAATACATTCATATTAGACATTAGTCCAATTACAAAGGCGTATTGTAATAGGTGGGATGAAAGATGGTAAAGAAGAAATAAAACCAAATAATGAAAAGAAAAAGATCAATTAGTCTGCTTCCATCAGGTTTCAGGCTCAGTTCTTTCTAGTTATATCTCTGGATGGCGCATTTCTCTCTTTCTTGAGTGTTTCGGGATTGACTTATATCACTGCATTGATGAAAAGAGTCCAGTCTGTCATAGTTGGTCATCACACATATGATGTGTCTGTGATTGTATACAGATTTCTTCTGATTCTACTCTTCTCGCTCAGCATCAGTTTGTATAAGTCTCTCCAGGTAAATATGAAATCTGTCATCTCCTCATTTCTTTTTTTTTTTTTGCATTTTTCCAAACCTTTTATTTTTTATAACCTTCTGTTTTACCTCATTCATTTCTGCCAGATTTTGAGTTACAATCATTCCCCCCGCCCTGTTTTCCCCCTACCCACCCTCCAAATAGCAGTCCCACAAAATATCGCTTCCTCCAATCTGCTCTCTCCCATATCATCTCCCATACCGCCTTCGCCTTTTCCATTAGAGGAAGGTGACTCTTTGTGTCCCAATGCCTGCACATCTTATCTCTCAATTACAAGCAAAAGAGTATTAATAATAGTATTTATGTATATATTTGAAACACTTAATCTTAAGACCTTGAATTTCAGATCCATTTCCTTCCTCCCTTGTCACTCATTACCTCTGGGGAGATAAGTAATTCAGTATATGTTGTACATTTTTAGCTATGTAAAACATTATCATAGTAGATATATTGTACAAGGCTGCTTATAATTCTCTCCCACTCATCCCACCCCCCACCTGGTCCATTCCCTACTTGATCCTGTCCCTCTTCTATAGTGGGTATTTCCAACCTCCCCTCCCCCCAAGGATGCCCTCCCATCCATCATCCCTCCTCTCATCCCCCTTCCCCCTACTCTGCTGTAGGTTGAGATATCCCATTTAGTATGTATGTCATTCTCTCCCTGAACCAAATTCAATGAGAATGTGGTTCTGCCTTTTTGTCTTCCTATTCTCCCCCTCCCTTGCAACCACTTCCCCTTGCTTCTTCTACATGAGATAGTTTACCCTACCCTGTCTCTCCCCATCTCCTCTTGCCACTTTCCTCTCTCACCTCATAATTTCATCCCTTGAGTATTCTCCCTTCCCAACAAATTCAACCTATGCCCTCTATCCATATATAACTGTAACCACATACACACACATTCACATATGTATTCAGATGACCATATACCCTTCTTCCATTATTTTCATAGTGAGAAAGATTCCATCAGTCACAGTTATTGTTTTTCCATATAGGAATGTAAATAGTTCAACTTTGAAAAGTTCCTTTTGATTTCTTTTCCCTGGCATCTCTTGCTTCTTGTGTCTGGATGTCAAATTTTCTATTAAATTCTGGTTTTTTTTTCCTCAAGAATGCTTGAAAGTCCTCTATTCCACTGAATGACCATATTTTCCCCTGAGACAAAATACTCAGTTTTGCTGGGTAGGTGACCCTTGGGTTCATTCTCAGTTCTTTTGCCCTCTGGAATATCATATTCCATGCCCTTCGATCCCTCAGTGTAGAAGCTGCCAGGTCCTGTGCTATTCTGATAGTGTTTCCACAATATTGAAATTGTTTCTTCCTGGCTGCTTGTAGTATTTTCTCCTTGATCTGGGGATTCTGGAACCTGGCTATAATATTGCTGGGAGTTTTCTTTTTGGGATCTTTTTCAGGAGCTGATCAGTGGATTCTTTCAAACTCTATTTTGCCCTCTGGATCTAAAACACCAGGGCAATTTTCCTTGAGAATTTCTTGAAGGATGATTTCTAGGTTCTTTCTTTGATCATGGCTTTCAGGTAGTCCAATAATTTTTAAATTGTCTCTCCTGGATCTATTTTCAAGGTCAGTGGTTTTTCCCATGAGATATTTCACATTGCCTTCTAATCTTTCATTTGTTTGGATCTGCTTAACAGCATCTTGATTTCTCATAAAGTCATTAGCTTCCATTTGCTCCAGTCTAACTCTGAAGGAATGAATCTCCTCAGTGAGCTTTTGAGATTCTTTTTCCATCTGGCAAATTCGACTTTTTAAGGCATTCTTCTCCTCATTGCCCTTTTGGGCCTCCTTTGCCATTTGAGTTAGTCCATTTTTTAAGGTGTTGTTTTCCTCAATCAGGCTGTTGACCCTCATTTCATACTTTTCCTGCATCCTTCTCATTTCTCTTTCCAATTTTTCCTCCACTTCTCTTATTTGATTTGTAAAGTCCTTCTTAAGGTCCTCTATGGCCTGCAACCCGCTCATGTTTTCCCCTGTGGCTTTTGGAGCGGGGCTTCTGACCTCACAGTCCTCTTCCCCTATGCTTCGACCCTCTTTGCCCCCAAAGTAGGAGTCTAGGGTTGCATTTTTCTGTTTAATTTGTTTCCTTTGCCTTGGCATGTTGCCACTTAATTACTTGACTTTTGGGCTTGTTGCCACAGTATGGCTTTAAGGCCAAATAGAGGAACTTTCATCCCGAATGTGTGGGGGGCAACTTCCATTTCTGGCAAACTGGAAACCCACCCACAACCTCCACCCCGGATCACAATCCAGATCCAGGGAGGTTAAAGCAAGCGCGATTACCCCCTAAGACTGATCGCTGGATCTCCCTACAGTTCGCAGGCCAGGAGCTGGAGCTGCCTCTTAAAACTACAAAATGGCATGTCTCCTCAGCGGCTTCTAGGCCCCAGGGGAGGAAGCTGACACATTCCCCAAATACTGGCCCCAAAATCCATAGGGCACTAACCTCTCACTTTGTCCTAGGCATGTCTATGTTGATAACTCTAGAATTGCCACAGCTGCTGGTGTTCTGTGGTCCCTCCAGCCGGCTGCTGGCCCTGCCACCCTGGGGATAAAACCGCCACTCAGGCGCTAGGCTGTGCTCTGCTCCCCACTTGGCTCCCCACGCTCTGCTGGCTCCTTCCTGCAGGGCTGTTGGGCTGTCCTCAGTGGGAGGTTAGCTTCTTTGTGTTGTTCTGTGGGTGCTGGGGCTCCAGAAGTTGTTCAGAGTCCCCTTTTACATAGTTTGGAGGTAATCTGGAGGCAGAGTGGCTTGGATGCCCATCTCCTCCTTTCTTATAGCACAATAATATTCCATTACATTCATATACCACAACTTGTTTAGCCATTCCCCAACTGATGGGTACCCCTTTAGTTTCTAATTCTTTGCAACCAAAAAAAGGGCTGCTATAAACATTTTTGTGCATATGGGTCTTTTTCCCACTTCTATGATCTCTTTGGGATATAACCCGAGAAGTGGTATTGTTGGGTCAAAGGGTATGAAATTATTAATAGTCCTTTGGGCATAATTCCAGATTGTTCTCCAGAATGCTTGGATAAGTTCACAACTTCACCAGCAATGTATTAGTGTTCCAATTTGTCCACATCCTCTCCAGCATTTGTCACTTTCTTGTTTTTTCATCTTAGCCAATCTGACTGGAGAGATGTGGTATCTCAGAGTTGTTTTGATTTGCATTTCTCTAATCAATAGTGATTTAGAGCATTTCTTCATATGCTTATAGATATCTTTAATTTATTTCTCTGAAAACTGCTTGTTCATATCCTTTGCCCATTTATCAATTGGGGAACGACTTGTATTCATATAGATTTGACTCAATTCTCTATAAATTTTAGAAATGAGTCCTTTATCAGTGACATAAGTTGTAAAAAATTCTTTCCCAATTTCCCACCTCCCTCTTGATCTTGGTTACATTGGCTTTGTTTGTACAGAAGCTTTTCAATATAATGTAATCAAAATGATCCATTTTGCATTTTATAATGCTCTCTAATTCTTGTCTGGTCCTAAAGTCTTCCTCTCTCCACAAATCTGACAGGTAAACTATTCCTTGCTTTCCCAGATTGCTTACAGTATCATCCTTTACACCTAGATCATGCACCCATTTAGACTTGATTTTGGTATATGGTGTTAGATAATGATCTATGCCCAGTTTCTGCCCTACTGTATTCCAGTTTTCCCAACACTTTTTGTCAAATAGTGCATTCTTATCCCCAAAACTGGGGTCTTTGGGTTTATCAAACAATATATTACTATATTCATTAACTGCTGGGTCTCCTGCACCCAGTCTATTCCATTGATCTACACCTACTCTACACCTCTTCCAGTACCAATCAGTTTTGATGACTGCTGCTGTATAATACAGATTAAAATCTAGCATAGCTAGTCCACCTTCCCTAGCATTTCTTTCATTAATTCCCTTGATATTCTAGACCGTTTGTTTTTCCAAATAAATTTTGTTATTATTTTGTCTAACTCTAAAAAGTAGTTTTTTGGTAAATTGATTGGTATGCATCATTTCTTATAGTACATACTATTCCATCATATTAATATACCACAATTTATTTAATCATGTCCCAAAGGATGGATTTCTATCTACTTTGTTTCCAGTTCTTAGAAAAAGTGGAGCTATAAATACGTCCATATAAGTGGACATTTCTTTGTGTCACTGGGTTACTCAGGGTACATTTCTACCTGTGGAATCTCTGGGTCAAAGAGTATTATAGTCACTTTCTTAGCATAATTCCAAAGGACTCTCTAGAATGGATGGACCAATTCACAGTTCCACCAACAGTCACTGATAAATTTTTAATCAGATTAAATTACATAGTCAATTTCTAAGACCTGTGCCTTAGGAAGATTATTCTGGCAGCTAAGTGAAGGGCAGACTAGATGGGGCAGAGACCATTAGGAGGGAAACCAATCAGGAAGCATACACAATAATCTAGGTCAAAGGGCAGCAAACATTTTTGTAAAAGGCCAGAAAGTAAATATTTTAGGCTTTATAGGACAAGAGACAAAATCAAGGATAATATATTGTTACTTAACCAGAGAGAAAACAGATTTTCACAATCTTTTCTTGTTGAATAACAATAATAATAATAAAGTATGATTTTTTTTTTAAATAACACAGGCCTTCTAATGAAAAAAAAAATGGATTTCTTTTTGGGGGGATAAAATTGTCTTTCATTGGGACCCAAAGTTAATATTCCCTGTTATAAAAATCAATTGCAAATGTTTATCTGCTAATGGGGAACTATAGTAAGATTTTATATATATTATCTTTGAAAACATCTTTTCACATAGTACTTTTCACAAGTACTGCCAAGTAATAACATCAATCCACAATTATATGATTTTAATTAAACATATTCATTGCTTAGAAGGCATTTAAAGAATTCAAATAGATTCTCTTGTAGCATGCCATTACATTGCAGATTAATTACTTCCAATTGAAGGCTAGATGGAAGCTTTTCAATTGCATAGTTAAATGAATTTTTGAAATATGGAAATTTTTTCTGCACTTGCACTGAGATCTGAAAAATTATCCTTCAATTGTATCTTGAGTTCAGAAAACATATACTCTGAAAATCTATGTGGGAAAAGAGATGTTCCTTATTATTTTAACTTTCAACAGCAAAGGAAGTGTGTAAAGCAGGCTGATGTTATTTGTGATTCAAATAACGTTAATTGTTGTTTAATTGCCTTTACTGCAGTATAATTTTCATAGTTAAGTGCTATTTTGTCTTGTAATTTTAGGCTGATTCATTAAGAAATATTATTAAATCCTCAGTAAAGCTAATTTCCAAAGCTATTAAGTATTGCTAACAGGGGTTGTGGGTAGTTCTTCTCCAGAAAAATTTAAGTCTCAGACCTGAACTGAAAAAAAATTCTAATAAAGTTTTTTTTTCCCTTCTTTTCTTATTTGAACAGAATGAGTATGTACTGCTAATAAAAAAACAAAATGTTGCAGTATGGTGATATGTGGCACTGAAAATGCTCTTGAGTTAGAATTGTGTCACTTCAATTTGTAGCACACTGGGCAGCAGTGAGAAAGGATGAGAGAACCACAGATGGACTCTGTTGAAAATGCTGAGGAAATTAAGAAATTGAGTAAACCACACTGACTCAATTTTATTACTCAATTCTGGAACTAGTTCAGTTCCTTTTCCATTCAATTACAGGTCTAGTACAACTTTATTCAGTTATGGGAACTGTGAGAAAACTTTATTATATTGTTTAAAGCTAGTCCTGCATGGCTGGGAAGCTGGACCACCTCTACCGGTTGCTTAGTGACCCTTAACTAAGGACTTAAGTTATAATAACCAGCAACCTAGTTAAATATAAAGATTGATACAAGGAGTTGTCTCATAATTATAGATCTCAAGCAACCCTTAAATTTTATCTGAAAACTGGCCCTGTATTGTTCAATCAGTTATTATTTCCTTATTTCTTTAACTGAATATAAATATTTGAGGAGAGTGGGAAACTTCTTTTTATGATTTCAGGGAATTGTACCTCCTTATTCTCCTCCTCCCAACTTGGAAAGTCCCTAATTTTTCCTCTAATTAGACATCAGATTACCTGATTTTGTATCCTCACTTGTATAATGGTTAATTGTTTTCTTGTAATTAACTGGTCTTATGTAGTTAATTGGTTTTCATACCTAAAATTCTGTCTCTGTATTCAGGGGCTTTGGACTAGCTGGGGAGTCCATTGACCTATTTATTATTCCTATTTTGCTAATAAATCATATAGCGTGGATTTATCTTATCAGTTATTGCTATCTACCAGATTACTCAATTCTGTCTTTGTAGCATTAAAGTATCCATAGAAAATATGCAAAAGAATGAACATGACTGTGTCCCAATAAAATTTTATTTAAAAATATATATTAAAAAACAAAACAAAACAAACAAACAAAAAACCCCTTTATTAGCCTGCAATGCCACACAAAAACAGGCACCAGGTCAAATTTGCTTTTTAAGCAGGAGCTTGCCAATTCCTGAACTAGCTGAAAGATGACAATGGTTTAAATTAGGTTAGAGGCCTTGTGAGTAGAGAAAGGGATGAATTAAAAGAGATATTGTACTCAGAGGGCTAAGGACAGAGATTTAAGGGACACCAAGTAGGAGATACGATTCTGCAAAGGAAGCACAAAAATAATCAGACAAGTAGAAAAACAAAAACAAGAGGCTAGTGTCAGGGAAACCACAGAGAAAGTATCCAGGAGATTGACAGTGACAAAAGGTAAAGGGCATAGACAAATTTAAAAGAACTAAATTACCAAAATTACAGTTGTCAAAATGAATGAATACTTGTTATTTTAACTAAAAATCAGATGTTCTATTATAAAATGTTACTGATTTCAGATGAAAATAGTAATCTGTAAAATTGTGATGTAAGTATGTGGAAGGAAGTGTGAGGTATAAGAACATTAGAAAAATAGGAAGGAGTTAGATTACTAAAAAATGCTTTGAATACCATGCAGAGGATTTTGTATATAAACCTGGAGGCAAAAGGCAATCAAAGGAGTTTATTGAGTAGGAAGTTACATGGTTATAACTGTACTTAAGCAAAATCACTTCAGTGACTGAATGGAATATGGATTAGAGTAGGGTGAGACTTGAGGTAAGCAGACCCACAAGCAGGCTATTGCAGTAGTATAGGTATGAAGTAATGAAGGCCTGCACTAGAGTGGTGACTATCAAAAGAGGAAAAGGGATTTATTTGATAGATGTTGAAGTAAAATTGACAGTGCTTGGCAATACACTGGATATGGGAGGGGCATTGAGAGGTGGTGAGGAGTTGATATCTCCTATGGTTCAAGTCTGAAGTACTGGGACTATGGTGTTGCCCTCTACGGTAATAGGAAAGGTGGCATTAATGGGAAGGGCTTAGGAGAAAGATATGATTTCAGTTTGAACATATTTAAGATGTCTATTGGATATTTAGTTTAAGATTTCTGAAAGCCAGTTGGAGATGCAAGACTGGACGTCAGCAGAGAGGTTTGGGGAAGGACAGGTCTATTTGAGAATCATCAGACTAGAGACAGAAATTAAATTTATGGAAGCTGAGATCACCAAGTGAAGTAGTACAGATGGAAAACAGAAGAGGACCTAGAACAGAACACTGAGGGTATCTATTGTTAGTGGGTGTAATCTAGAGAAGGATCCAACAAAGGAAACTGAGAAAGAATGATCAAACAGGTAGAATAAGAAGGGGAGAATGGGGCCCTGAAAACTTAAAGAGGAGAGAGCATTAAGGAGAAGAGAGTAATCAACAAAGTCAAAGGCTGTAGAGTTCAAGGAGAATGAGGATAAAGAAAAGGCCATTGTATTTGGCAATTATGGGATCCTTGGTAACCTTGGAGGGAGCAATTTCAGTAGAATGATAAAGTTGGAAGCCAGCTTGTAAGTGGTTAAGAAGAGAGGGAGAGAAGCAAAAGTTGGGGCACTTACTGTAGATGGCCTTTTCAAGGAGTTTAGTCACAAAAGGCAGAAGAGAATTAGAATGACTGTTACCGAGGACTGAAGGATCAAGTGAGGGTTTTTCCATGATGGGAGAGATATGAGCATATTTGTAGACAGTAAAGAATGAGCCAGTAGATGGGAATAAATTTAAATTAAGTGCTAGAAAAAACAAAAATCATAGCATTATATCAAGAAGTGCAAAAAAGCTTTAGACAGGAGTGGCTAAGTGGCAGAGAGAATAGAGCACCGGCCCTGGACTCAGGAGGACCTGAGTTCAAATCCGGTCCAGCCATGTGATCTTGGGCAAGTCCCTTAACCACAATTGCCCTACCTTCCAAATAAACAAAAAGCTGTAGACAAAATACAAAATCTATATCTCTTTAAAACACTAGATGGGAATAAATGAAGTTTTCTTAAATGAATAAGCAGTATCTATAAAAAATCAAGAGTTAGTATTATCTGTAATGGAGATAAAGTAGAAACCTTCCTAATAATAAGATCAAGGATGAAGCAAGGATGTCCATTATCACCCTTAATATTCAATACTGTAATAGAAATACTAATTATAGTAATAAGACAAGAAAAGGAAATTAATAAAGAACCCTACAGAATACACTGAAAATCTTAATTAAACAATTAACTTTAGCAAAGTTGCAGAATACAAAGTCAATTCACATAAGTCATAGGCATACATTATAAATAAAACCCAGCAGGAAAAGATAGTGAAATCACATTTTAAATAATTGTAAACAGTATAAAATAGTTGGTAGCCTATCTGCCAAGACACTCACAGGAACTATATGAACATAATTATACAAATTCCACGTAATTACACATTTTTGCACAAAGACCTAAACAGAGAAATATTAACTGCTCATGAGCAGGCCAAACCAATATAATAAAAATGATAATTCTAACCAATTTACTTTACAATTCTAACTTAATTTACTTATTCAGAGCTATACCATTCCAACTACCAAAGAGCTAGAAAAAACAACAACAACAACAAAATTCACCTGGAAGAACAAAAGGTCAAGAATATCAAGGAAAACAGCCTAGTAGTGCCATACTATATTACAAAGCAATAATCATCAAAACAATCTGCTACTGGATAAGAAATAATGTGATTGATTACTGGAAGAGAATAGGTACATAATAAACATAAGTAAATAACTATAGAAATCTAGTGTTTGATAAACACAAAGATCCAAGCTTTTGGGTCAAGAACTCACTATTCAACAAAAATTGCTAGGAAAAACTAGTAGTAGTATGGTAGAAACTAGGCATAGACCAACCTCTCACAATATTTACCAAGATAAGGTCAAAATGGGTACATGATTTAGAAACAAGGGGTGATATAAGTAAATTAGAGGAGGGTGGGAAATTTTATGGATTTAAGGATAAGGCAAGAGTTTATGACCAAATAAGACAGAGAAATCATGGGGAGAGGGGCAGGACACAAAATAGACAATTTTGATTATATGAAATTTAAAAGTTATCGTGCAAACAAAACAAATGCTGTCAAATTAGAGGGAAAGCAGGACAAAGGGGAAAAAAACCAGCAAGTTTCTCTGATAAAGTCCTCATTTCTCCATCACATAAGGAACTGAGCCAAATTTATACAAATGAGAGTCATTCCCCAAGTGATGAATGTTCAAAGGATATAAACAAGAAGTTTTCAGAAGAAAAAAAAATCAAAGGTACCAAGTCATAGGAAAAATGTTCTAAATCACTAATAATTAGAGAAATACAAATCAAAATAACTCTGAGGGATCACCTCACACCTATCAGATTGGCTAACAACAACAACAACAACAAAAATAGACAAATGTTATAAGGGATGTGGAAAAACAGGCACAGATGCATGGTTGTTAGAATCATGAACTCTTCTCACCATTTTGGATAAAAAATTTTGAATTATGCCCAAAGGATTATAAAACTACACATCAATTGACCCAACCACTAGTAGGTCTGTAACCCAAAGAGATGAAAGAAAAAGGAAAAGGATTTATATATGCAAAAAAAAAAAAATTATAGCCTCTCTTTTTTGTGATAGCAAAGAATTGGAAATTGAGGGGTTACCCATCAACTAGGGAATGTTTTGTTTGATAAAGAATAACTCTGTTCCTATCTTCTGCAAGGCAGCTCAAAAATGCAAGTGTACCAGATGAGAAAATATAAATGGATTGATAGAATTCCATCTTTAGTGATGATTAACTAACAATACCATTTTCAAATCTGACATATAATATGCTTAATGCAATCAATAGTACCGTAAGATATTTTAATAAAACACAATGTAACTAATGGATGATTTCAGGAAGCTACATTTTAGAATCTAATATACTGATAAATCACTTCTATATAATGAGAAACTTGGTAAATCTTTGAGGGTTTCCAGTATGTCTCTAGAATCCAGTATATCTCTATATAAATACTGACATTTATTAAGTATCTACTATTAAGCTAGGCCCTGGAAATATGAAGAAAGGTAAAGATCCTGCCTTCAATGAAATATACATAATTAGCAAACTGAAATTTAGAAAATTTGTGATTTGTTCAAGGTTTCCCAGCTAGTCAATGAGCATACAAAAATCTGGGTTTTTCTCATATAAAAAACTAAGTGAAACCATACTATGTGGTCCAACAAAACAAACTATCTTAGGTGAATGAGGCATGGCTTAAACATATCCTTTGCTTCCCTTTATGGAAGAGGACCTTTAAATTCAATAAATATTTATTAAGCACCTACCATATGGTAGGTACTAACAGGTGATGGGAATACAAAGGTGAAAAACAGAACAATCCCTCATTTCAAAGAGCTTACAGTCTAATGGATGAGAAAAAATATTCCATGAAGAATATATATATATATATATATATATATAAAACAAAGCAGAATTTGATAAGAACAAAAGACAGCTAGGTAAAGTGTTATAAGAAACTTAAAGAGGGAAAGATGAATGGAGAACATTCATTTGGCTTTGACATAAAGGAGTTACTTCAACAGATGAAGATTGGCAGGGATGAGAAATGGGAAAAAAACAGGACAAGAAAAATAGGTGGAAAGTTGCCTAATTTGTCTGGAATGTGGATTAAGTGAAAGGCAGTAGAATGAAACAGACTAAATAGGTAAGCTAGACTGAGACCATGGAGGCTCCTGAATGTTTTGGTTGAGGGGGGGAGAATAGTTGCTTTATGTCACTAGGCCACTGGGAATTGGAATGACAAGACCATAGGAGTTCATCATGAACATTACTCATATAGAAGATGGAACCAATTCAATTTAATAAGCATTACTAAGTACTTACTATGTGCAAAACACTGTGATAGATGCTTAGGCCATATTAAAAAAAATTAAAAAGTAGTCTATGATCTGAAGGGGTTAACATTCGACTGGGACAGGAGAATGCAGACTGGAAGCAGGAAGACCAATTATAAAGTTCTTCTAACAGTCCAGACAAGAATGATAAACTACCCTAGGGCACTGTATTAATGGAGGAGAATCAAAATTTGATCGGCATCTCTGAGGTGAAAGAAAGGTGGAAGAAACAGAGCTTGACACCCAACTAGTTTTACTAGGTGAAGGGCAAAAAAGAGTAAAAAATAAGGCTAAAGATTAGAGCCCCCAGACACTTAGACGGATGGAGAATATTAACTCCTTGAAGGCGACAATGGCTTTTAATTCTTTTGCCTTTTTGTATCAGGGTCACTGCCAGTCATCCTGACTTATATCTTACCACTAGACTCCAATGACCCTTGGAGGAGAAAATGAAGCTGATGACTTTGCACAGCCCTGCCATCTGCACGTCAAGACATCATCCTCCTGATGTCATTGTACCTCTTCCAAAAGCTAGGATGAACAACAATCTTTGTATATCTAGCATATGGTTCAGAGCTGTGGTTTCACTGGAGTTAGGTAAGTGGAAACTCTCTCCATCAATGCAAATCAGCAACTCATTGGTGTGAGAGCTCAAGTGACTTATCTATGGTCATACAGCTATTATGTTTCAAAATCATGGCAAAAATCACCCTAAAGAACAGTCCTGAAACCTATAGCCCCTTTTGAGAAAGCTACTTGGAGGGGTTGAGCAGTCTTCTTAGCATCAATGGAAAGAGTGCTGGCTCATGAAGCACACCCCCTCCCCCCAGGTTGGATTCTTAATGGCCGTTTCATTTCTGTCATTATACTCCCGGTACCTAGCACAAAGTAGGTGCTTAATAAATGCTTGTTTGGTAAGACAACCTTCCTAGGGCTTAGTTTTCTTCCCGGTACAATAAGTTATATTCTGACACATCCCCTGCAAGACTTAAACCTGTGATCCCCATCACCAACATCTGGATTTATATTGGAGGGTAGGGAGAAAGTCACCACGCCACACCCCCAACTCCGCCCTATTATCAGCTTAAGAGGGGAGGGGAGGGGAGGAGAAGGGTCGCACCGCCCCCAGCTCGGCGGCTACGTCACTCACACTTTGTATGGCAGCCGCGGGTCCGAGGTCAGAGTGATCTTAAAGGAAACTTTCGACCTGCAGATCAAACAGAGCAGACCGTGAGTTAGAGGAGGGCGGCGGGGGACAGGGCTCCAACACTCTTGGGGAGGGGCACGGGGAGGGTCGGGTCAGCTCCTCACATCACTCACATAGTGAGGCCGTGGCTGGACTTTAGGGAACCTCTCGGAAGTGCTTGGATCGCTCTTCCCGCTCAACTATTCCGCCGCGCCCGCAGCCAAGCCTCCCTTTCCTCTCGGTGCGGAGTTCCACGTCCCCCTCCGCTGTCATCTGAGGACCTGGGGCTTTCCTCCTAGAGGCTGCCTACAAGGCTGCCTGACAAGCGGCTCCAAAAGATTCAGGTCCTCAGCCACCGCCGAGGCAGATGCCACTCGGGGAACCTCAGCCTTCTCCTTTTACGACCCTGATTGGGTCTCTTCCGAAAGAAATAACCTGCAAGTGAAATATGCTGCGGTAGTTTTAAGTCAGGCACCTCCGTGATAGATTGCAGAAGCCCGCTGCCGAGAGGCGGGTCCCCAAGCTTGGCTCCTCCCAGGCGGAAGAGGAGGGAGTAGGAAGGAGGCTTACCTAGAAGGAAGTAGGAAGTGGCACTGTTCCTGGAGGTAGCTTGGGCATGCAGGCGCACAGAGAATTACATGCTGATGGCAGATCAACAAAATCCTGATCCACCTCCAAGCCGTATGTGTTACCTCCGGGCTGACCTGCCCTCCCTGAACCCTGAGGCCTGGCTGTTTTCCTGGCACCAGACTTGCCCATCGCCCTTGCATTGCTTCCGTGGGGTCACTGAGGTTGTAAAGAAAAGTGAAGACTTTTTCTGTTGGATCCCATCGACACATAGAAATGAGCTGAGCCCAGAGTAGATCATACAGCCATAGATTCAGAGCTGCCCAGCGCTTTATGGGTCGGCTAAGGCCAATGCTCTCATTTTGCAGATGAGGAAATGAAGGCCAGAGAGGTCAAAAGACTTCACTTTTCCAGGTAGATTGGAATAGGTAGGATTCGAACTAAAAGTTCACTGACTTCAAATTAAGCATCATCTTTGATACACAATAAATACTTGGGAATTGTTCAGCTCCAGTCTACCTACTTATAGCACTATCCCAAAACGTTTGTCTCATAACTATTCTTATTATATTGTACTTTGTGAAGGCAGCCTGGAATGGTAGAACAAGCCTAACTGCCAAGAAGACCCGAGTTCAAGTTCCACCTCTGTTCCTTTAAGGCTCCAGATAGCCCTTTGAGACTAGACATTTCAGAGAAAGTCCATATATTGGTGTATTAGTACAGGTGATTCTTCATCTGTGGATTTTCTAAACTAATTTAATCCAACAAACATGTATTTAGCGACTACTACCAGTCACTATTCTAAGTGCTAGGAATCAAGTTAATAAAAAGACAGCCCTCAAAGAGCTAAGGATGTACAGGTAAAGAGTGGAGGTTTCCTGGTGTTATCCATCCAACCAATGAATCCCAGTACACTCTCCCTGATGTCTTAGAGGCAGTGTGGCTTAATAGATAGAGAACTGATCTTAACCCTTTTCAGAATTTTTTTTTATAATATTAGGTCACTGGGAGAACACAGCCCTTTACTAATGGGGATTTATTTCCTGGAAAAAAAGTATCATAGGATTTAGAGCCAGAAGAGAACCATCTAGATCATCTAGGGTATTACTCTCATTATTTTACACTTAAGGAAAAAAAAACTCTAAGGGGTTAAGTAACTTGCTTAGGGTCACATAACAATGCCCAGATTTAATCAAATAGTAGAACCTGGATTGAGAAATAGAATCTTCTGATTCCAGCACACAGAATGAAGCTCAACCACTGTAATGAAAAGACTTTAACTTCAGAATATGGATTGCTTGAACCCTGGTCTACCAAATTGACACACGATTGTCAATTGGTTAATACTTATCACCTCTGTTACCTTAAACAAACCACTTCATGTTTCTAGGTTTTAGTTTCTTCACTCATAATATGAAGCTTTTTAACAGGGTTATCTCTAAAGCTCCTTCCAACTCTATGACTGGCACCATGATTTTTAATGTCCTTGTCAAAATTCCTATGATCTCCAGTTAGTGAGAGAATCAGCGCTTATCAGAGTGGTTTTTTTTTTGTTTGTTTATTTTATTTATTTATTTTGGTGATGGAAAGATGCCATAAAAAACAGCTATGATCAAGAGAGGAGGTGGGCCAATCCTATAAAAAGATCCACCTGCCATGCATAAAATTATATTAGAAGACCCAGAACAAAGCCTTAATTGCATTGTCATTTGGGATGAAAACTATATAGAAGGCAGAGCCAAGATGGCAGAGTAAAAGCAGGGACTTGCTTGATCTTGCCCCCAAATCCTTCAGAACCCACAAAATGACAGAGGGAAACATCTCCAGCCCAAGACAGCCTGGAAGGCCAACAGGACGGGTATTCCTTCAAAATTAGAAAGGAGCAAATGAAAACTAATGATTATGAGAAATCAAGAAATTATAAAACAGCAACACTGAGTATGATACTTGTGTGTGTGTGTGTGGGGGGGGGTGGCATTTAATTAAATAGAGGGCTTTCAAGCATTCTTGTTAAAAAGACCAGAGCTGAATAAAAAATATGACTTTCAAATACAAAACTCAAGAGAAGCATGAAAAGGTAAACAGGAAAGATAAATCATAAGGGACTTACAAAGTTGAACTGTTTACATTCCTACATGGAAAGATGATATTTGTAACTTAAGACCTTTCTCAGTATTAGGGTACTTGGAAAAAATAGATAAGTAGATAGATGGCATAGGGTGAGTTGAATATGAAAGGATGAAACCTAAAAAAATAAGGGGTGAGAGTAATATATTGGGAGAAAGGGAAAGAGAGAGATAAAATGGGGGTAAATTATATAGTAAAAGAGACAACAAAAGGTTTCACAATGGAGGGGAAGAGAGGGGAAGTGAGAGGGAATGAGTGAAGCTTATTCATGAGATTTAGCTTCAGGATGGAATATCGTGCTCAACTGGGTACCTTACACTACAGGAAAGTAAGGGAGAAGGAGATTAGTGAGGGGAGGACCATAGAAGGGAAGGCAGATTCGGGGAGGGTGTGGTCTGAAGCAAATACTTTTGAAAAGGGACTGGGTCAAAGGAGAAAATAGAATAATGGGGGCAGGATAGGATGGAGGGAAATATAATATTAAAAAAAAATGAACTCATCTTGACCCTGAAAGCTACCCTGCCATCCTAATTCTGTATTTTAATGGCATCACCATCATCACTAATGTCCAAATTTGAAACCTCAAAGCCATCTTTAACTTCTCCATTGTTTTCCATTATCGTCCAATTAATCGCTTAGTCATATCATTTCTACCAAGATAATACCTCTCATATCTATCCCCTACATTCACATTATTACCACTTAAGTTCAAGCAATCATCAGTTTTTCTCTGGATTACAGGTTTTCTTGCCTCTAGTTTCTTGTTTCTCTATTCTTGACACAGTTGCCAAATAATCTCTAAAACAGCTAAAAGTCTAAGATCTGGAAGGGACATCAGAGATCATCCAGTTCAATTGATTCCTCAATAACAACAGTAAAACCCTCTGGTCATACAGAATATGTATGTATTATGGATTATGTATCTTCCAGTCTTTGCTGGAAGATCTCTAGTGCAAATGAGCATATCCCAAGATGGTCCATTCTACTTTGTATAGTTTTGATAGGAAGTTTATCCTTGTATTACATTGAAATATACTTCTCTGAAATTGTCCCCTTTAGTGCTTAGTTCTGTCCCCTAAGTCAAGAAAAAAGTTTTGTCCTTTCACATGATATCATTTGAAGATCATATTCTTGCCCTAAGTCTTTTCTTCTTCAGGCTAAGCATCACTAGTTCTTTCATTGATCCTTGTATGGCATGATTGCCATTTCTTTTTTTTTTTTTTTAAACAAATACTTTATTAACTTCTGTTTTACATCATTCATTTCCGCCAGATTTTGAGTTACCCAATCTGCTCTCTCCCAGAGGAAGATGAATCTTTGTGTCCCAATGCCTGCACATCTTATCTCCCAATTATAGGCAAAGAGTATTAATAATAGTATTTATATATATATTTGAAACATTTAATGTTACGACCTTGAATTTCAGATCCATTTCCTTCCTCCCTTGTCACCCATTCCTTCTTGGGATATAAGTAATTCAGTATATGTTGTACATGTCTAGCTATGCAAAACATTATCATAGTAGATATATTAAGGCTGCTTATAATTCCCTCCCACTCATCCCACCCCCCACCTGGTCCATTCCCTACATGATCCTGTCCCTCTTCTATAGTGGGTACTTCCAACCTCCCCTCCCCCAAGGATGCCCTCCCATCCATCATCCCTCCTCTCATCCCCCTTCCCCCTATCCTGCTGCAGGTTGAGATATCCCATTTAGTATGTATGTCATTTTCTCCCTGAACCAAATTCAATGTGAATGTAGTTTTGCCTTTTTAGCCTTCCTTATTCTCCCCCTCCTTTGCACCCACTTCCCCTACATGAGATAGTTTACCCTACCATGTCTCTCCCCATCTCCTCTTGCCACTTTCCTCTCTCACCTCATAATTTCATCCCTTGAGTATTCTCCCTTCCCAACAAATTCAACCTATGCCCTCTATCCATATATAACTGTAACCATATACACACACATTCACATATGTATTCATATGACCACACCCCCTTCTTCCATTATTTTCATAGTGAGAAAGATATCATCAGTCACAGATATTGCTTTTCCATATAGGAATGTAAATAGTTCAACTTTGATAAGTTCCTTTTGATTTCTTTTCCCTGATTACCTTCTCAGGCATCTCTTACTTCTTGCGTCTGGATGTCAAATTTTCTATTCAACTCTGGTTTTTTCCTCAAGAATGCTTGAAAGTCCTCTATTCCACTGAATGACCATATTTTCCCCTGAAACAAAATACTCAGTTTTGCTGGGTAGGTGACCCTTGGGTTCATTCCCAGTTCTTTTGCCCTCTGGAATATCATATTCCATGCCCTTCGATCCCTCAGTGTAGAAGCTGCCAGGTCCTGGGCTATTCTGATTGTGTTTCCACAATATTGAAATTGTTTCTTCCTGGCTGCTTGTAGTATTTTCTCCTTGATCTGGGGATTCTGGAACCTGGCTATAATATTCCTGGGAGTTTTCTTTTTGGGATCTTTTTCAGGAGGTGATCGGTGGATTCTTTCAACCTCTATTTTGCCCTCTGGATCTAAAACATCAGGGCAGTTTTCCTTGAGAATTTCTTGAAGGGTGATTTCTAGGTTCTTTCTTTGATCATGGCTTTCAGGTAGTCCAATAATTTTTAAATTGTCTCTCCTGGATCTATTTTCCAGGTCAGTGGTTTCCCATGAGATATTTCACATTGCCTTCTAATCTTTCATTTGTTTGGATCTGCTTAACAGCATCTTGATTTCTCATAAAGTCATTAGCTTCCATTTGCTCCAGTCTAACTCTGAAGGAATGAATCTCCTCAGTGAACTCTTGAGATTCTTTTTCCATCTGGCAAATTCGACTTTTTAAGGCATTCTTCTCCTCATTGCCCTTTTGGGCCTCCTTTGCCATTTGAGTTAGTCTATTTTTTAAGGTGTTGTTTTCCTCAGTCAGGCTGTTGACCCTCATTTCATACTTTTCCTGCATCCTTCTCATTTCTCTTTCCAATTTTTCCTCCACTTCTCTTATTTGATTTTTAAAGTCCTTCTTAAGGTCCTCTATGGCCTGCAACCCGCTCATGTTTTCCCCTGGGGCTTTTGGAGCAGGACTTCTGACCTCACAGTCCTTTTCCCGCTCTATGCCCCCAAAATAGGAGTCTAGGGTTGCATTTTTCTGTTTCCTTTGCCTTGGCATGTTGCCACTTAATTGCTTGACTTTTGGGCTTGTTGCCACACTATGGCTTTAAGGCCAGATAGAGGAATTTTCGTCCCGAACGTGTGGGGGGCAACTTCCGTTTCTGGCAAGCTATAAACCCACCCACAACTTCCACCCTAGATCACAATCCAGATCCAGGGAGGTTAAAGCAAGAGCGATTACCCCCCAAGACTGATCGCTGGATCTCCCCACGATTTGTAGGCTGGGAGCCGGAAATGCCTCTGAAAACTACAAAATGGCGTGTCTCCTCAGTGGCTTCTAGCCCCCAGGGGAGGGAGCTGACGCATTCCCCAAATACAGGTCCCAAAGTCCATAGGACACTAACCTCTTACTTTGTCCTAGGCATGTCTATGTTGATAATTCTGGAGTCTCCACAGTTCCTGGTGTTCTGGGGTTCCTCCAGCCGGCTGCTGGCCCTGCCGCCCTGGGGCTAAAACCTCGGCTCACGTGGACCTGGGCTGGGCTAGGCTCCTGCGCTCTGCGCGCTGCCGGCTCCCAGACCACTGCGCTGGTCCTTCCTGCAGGGTGCTGGGCTGTCCTCAGCGGGAGGTTAGCTTCTCTCTGTCGTTCTGTGGGTGCTGGGGCTCCAGAAGATTTTCAGAGACCTTTTTTACATAGTTTGTGGAGAATCTGGGGGCAGAGAGGCTTGGAAGAGCTGTTTCTACTCTGCCATCTTGGCTCCGCCCCCCATGATTGCCATTTCTTAAATAATCTTGTTCTTCTTTCACTGGATGCTATCCAGCTTTTCAATGTACCTTCCTTATATTCATAAAACTTTATTTTATATATATATATATATATATATATATATATAATTTCCCCCCAATTACATGATAAAAAAAACCCGTGACTATCTTGCTCAAAGTCACACAGGTATGTATTGAAACCAGGTTCTCTCCAGAACACTAATATAATATCCAGGATTGAGCTCTGGAAATAGCTTGGCCAGGGCAGAATCCAATGAGACTATCATCTTTGAATTTCGGTACATTATACACAGCAGCTTGCTTGTAAATATTTAACAATGAACTCTCCAAAAAAAAATTGTGCACATGACAGACTTTTAAATTTAATCTGTATTATTATCTTTTTTCATCATTAGGTTACATCTCTCATCATTGATATTAACACTTTCCCTATCTTTATTAAGTCTAGACAATCAACAAAATAATAAACCAAGCCCCTATTTGTAGCATTTGCCAATTTGTGAGGTGTAAATGCTCACACTAAAAATTAAATCAGCTCTTGGATGCTAGTATGAGTTGGCTCTACCATATCCCACTTATGCCTCTCTAAATGATTTCTAAAATTTAATTAACTTTTGGCTGCAGTATCACACTTGACATATTGAAATTGCAATCCACTAAAAATTCCAGATCTTTTGCATACAAACATTTCTACTAAAGCTTACTATATTTTGTCCTTGTGAAATTGATTTTTTTGGAACTCAATGTGTTAAGATTTTCTCTCAAACTTTATCTTATTAGAATTAGCCTAACATTCTGGTATAGCTAGACCTTTTTGGATCCTGACTCACTTATTCAATATGTTAGGTCTCAGTTTTGTTTTATGAGCAAATTTTTTGGTTTGGCATTTATATATTTACCTAAGTAATTAATAAAAATGGTAAATGCACAAACCAAAAATGGATACCAAGGACACTCAATTGGAAAAGTAATGACCACTTTTTGAGTGCAACTATCGAACCAATATTGAATCCACTTATTTGTACTATCATCTAACCTACATTATTTCTCTTCACAAAGATGATATGAGAGACTTTATCAAAGTCTTTGTGTGTATATATAGATAAACTGTATTTATTTCAATATTCCCTTGATCTAGCAATCTAGCAACTCTGTCAAATGAGGTTAATCTATTGCAGTGTCTTCTTGATAAAACCATGCTGGCCATTTCCAGTCACTGTCTTTTTTTTTTTTTTAATTTCAAGATGCTTACAAACCATTTATTTAAAAACAGGTTTTAGAACTTCACCAGGATCTTGTTAATAGGCTTAGAACATATAGACTAAATTTCCTGTCTTGAAAATAAGGGTATTTGGAGACGGTAGGTCGTACAGTGAGAACACCGGCCCTGGAGTCAGGAAGACGTGAGTTCAAATCCGGCCTCAGACACTTAACAGCCAGATTAGCTCCAATTGCCCTGCCTTCCCCACTGGAAAAAAAAAAAAAAAGACATTTGCCCCTTTCCTGTTCTGTAGTACCTATCCTATTCTTCATTAACTTTCACGTATCACCTATAGCAGCTCAATAGTCTCATTTGCCACTTCTTTTGGAGCCCTGAAATGTAATTCATTTGATCTTGGCTGCTTGATCTCATCCTCATAATATACATGTATGATCATGTCATTTTACCATTTAAAAATCTTTGGTGACTCTCCTTTGCTTATGAGAGAAAATCCAAATTTGTTAGGCTACCTCTAGCTAACCTATCCAACCTTATTTTATTCTATTACCCTTTAATGCCCCACCTTACCAAAATATTGGACTATACAATTTGTTCCTGATCTGACTCAGATTTAGAGCTGGAAGGAAACAAAATCATTAAGTCAGCCAACTCATTTTACTAATTAGGAAAGAGTAAATGATTGACCCAGCATCACACAGCTATCAAGTGTCACAAGGAGATCACTAACCCAAGTCTCCATGTCTCCAGTTCCAGCAACCTCTCCATTACACAAAGATACCTCAATTACTCCTCTAATTTTGCCTCATAGATAGTAGAAACCTAATACATATTTTTTCTTTTTTTTGTAAATTTTAAAACTTACTTTAAACTTAAATACAAAAATGAAAAAAAAAATCATTCCCATGTACACAGCAGAACATGAGAGAATTTGATATAAAACAACAATTTTTATTTCAAGAAAACCTATATAGTAAATGCTACACAATATTTTCAAATGTTCTCAGATTTTCTTTGTTTCCTTATAGATTTGTTGTCTGCTAAGCACTTTTTACTGCACTTTTTCCATGTCTACCCTCTCCTCCCAAAGAAGGCTACAATTAAGCAATGTAGCATCAAGGCAATACTCACAGCACTGATGGTAACTATGAATATGCTGGCACAGTTCCGAATCGCAAAATATATCAGACTCTCCATATAGAAGACAGAAGCAAAACATTTACTTAGACACCAGAAAGTCAAATTGAAACACCAGGAAAGCAAATCCATCATAGCAACAAAGAAGTTAATACACCATAGCACAGCAGGGAGCCACACCATCCTTTGGTCTTCCTGAAAACACACACATACAATTGTCACAGAAGGAGGAAAAAAACAAACACAAGCCTAGTTATCTCCTTGCCTTCATCTACTTTCCTCTCTCTGTTTAGCTGCTCTGGCTTCTAGCTTCTGGTGGGCTCTGCTCCACTCTTTAGCAAGTTCCTCCCACCACAGGCTCCATATGATTACATTCAGCCTATTAGGGGGCAGAGAAGATCTTCAAATTCCCTTAGGCCTATTAAGGGGCATGGTAGATCTTCAAATTTCCATTATCATTACATTCAGTCCCAACATCTTTCATGTATCTTACATAGCAAAAATGCATTAACAATATATTTCACTACATAGGTTATTGGTAGTTTAGGGGTTAACTGGTAGGATAACTGGTTTCAAGAGAACTTTACAACAATATAACATGGATAACAAAATAATCACATAAAACAATAGCTTATGGTGTGGCTTAAGAACAAGGCCCCATCATTCCCCCCTTGAACAAATGAAGCTTAACATATTTTTTTTATTTAAAAAAATGCTTTATTCTGTTTTACATCATTCATTTCCACCATATTTTGAGTTACAATCATTCCCCCCCCTATTTTTCCCCTACCCACCCTCCCAGAACAGCAGTCCCGCAAGACATCACTTCCTCCAATCTGCTCTCTTCCCATCCTCTCCCACACCCCCTTCAACCTCTCCATTAAAGGAAGATGAATCTTTGTGTCCCAATGCCTGCACATCTTATCTCCCAATTACAAGCAAAAGAGTATTAATAATAGTACTTATATGTATTTGAAACATTTAATCTTAAGACCTTGAATTTCAGATCCATTTCCTTCCTCCCTTGTCACCCATTCCCTCTGGGGAGATAAGTAATTCAGTATATGTTATACATGTCTAGCTATGCAAAACATTATCATAGTAGACATATTGTACAAGGCTGCTTATAATTCCCTCCCCCTCATCCCACCCCCCACCTGGTCCATTCCCCACTTGATCCTGTCCCTCTTCCATAGTGGGTACCTCCAACCTCCCCTCCCCCCAAGGATGCCCTCCCATCCATCATCCCTCCTCTCATCCCCCTTCCCCCCATTCTGCTGTAGGTTGAGATGTCCCACCTAGTATGTATGTCATTCTCTCCCTGAACCAAATTCAATGAGAATGTGGTTTTGCCTTTTTGCCTTCCTATTTTTCCCCTCCCCTGCAAACTTCCCCCTGCTTCCCCTACATGAGATAGTTTACCCTACCCTGTCTCTCCCCATCTCCTCCTGCCACTTTCCTCTCTCACCTCACAACTTCACCCCTTGAGTATCCTCCCTTCCCAACAAATTCAACCTATGCCCTCTATCCATATATAACTGTAACCATATATACACACATTCACATATGTATTCACGTGACCATACACCTTTCTTCCATTATTTTCATAGTGAGAAAGATTTCCTGTCACAGTTATTGTTTTTCCATATAGGAATGTAAATAGTTCAACTTTGGTAAGTTCCTTGTGATTTCTTTTCCCTGATTACCTTCTCAGGCATCTCCTGCTTCTTGTGTCTGGATGTCAAATTTTCTATTCAATTCTGTTTTTTTCCTCAAGAGTGCTTGAAAGTCCTCTATTCCACTGAATGACCATATTTTCCCCTGAAACAAAATACTCAGTTTTGCTGGGTAGGTGACCTTGGGTTCATTCCCAGCTCTTTTGCCCTCTGGAATATCATATTCCATGCCCTTCAATCCCTCAGTGTAGAAGTTGCCAGGTCCTGTGCTATTCTGATTGTGTTTCCACAATATTGAAATTGTTTCTTCCTGGCCACTTGGAGTATTTTCTCCCTGATCTGGGGATTCTGGAACCGGCCTATAATATTATTGGGAGTTTTCTTTTTGGGATCTTTTTCAGGAGGGGATCTGTGGATTTTTTCAACCTCTATTTTGCCCTCTGGATCTAAAACACCAGGGCAATTATCCTTGAGAATTTCTTGAAGGGTGATTTTTGGGTTCTTTCTTTGATCATGGCTTTCAGGTAGCACAATAATTTTTAAATTGTCTCTCCTGGATCTATTTTCCAGGTCAGTGGTTTTTCCCATGAGATATTTCACATTGCCTTCTAATCTTTCATTTGTTTGGATCTGCTTAACAGCATCCTGATTTCTCATCAAGTCATTAGCTTCTATTTGCTCCAGTCTAACTCTGAAGGAATGAATCTCCTCAGTGAACTTTTGAGATTCTTTTTCCATCTGGCAATTCGACTTTTTAAGGCATTCTTCTCCTCATTGCCCTTTTGGGCCTATTTTGCCATTTGAGTTAGTCTATTTTTTAAGGTGTTGTTTTCCTCAGTCAGGTTGTTGACCCTCATTTCATACTTTTCCTGCATCCTTCTCATTTCTCTTTCTAATTTTTCCTCCACTTATCTTATTTGATTTAAGGTCCTCTATGGCCTGCAACTCGCTCATGTTTTCCCCTGGGGCTTTTGGAGTAGGACTTCTGACCTCACAGTCCTCTTCCCTCTCCTTGCTTTGACCCTCCTTGCCCCCAAAGTAGGAGTCTAGGGTTGAATTTTTCTGTTCAGTTTGTTTCCTTTGCCTTGGGATGTTGCCACTTAATTATTGACTTTCGGGCTTATTGCCACACTATGGCTTTGCAGCCAGATAGGGGAATTTTTGTCCCGAACGTGTGGTGGGGGACAGCTGCCATTTCTGGCAAGCTGGAAACTCACCCACAACATCCACCCCAGATCACAATCCAGATCCAGGGAGGTTAAAGCAAGAGTGATTACCCCCCAAGACTAATCGCTGGATCTCCCTACAGTTCGCAGGCCAGGAGCTGGAGCTGTCTCTGAAAACTACAAAATGGCGTGTCTCCTCAGTGGCTTCTAGCCCCCAGGGGAGGAAGCCGACACGTTCCCCAAATACTGGTCCCTAAGTCCATAGGGCACTAACCTCTCACTTTGTCCTAGGCATGTCTATGTTGATAATTCTGGAATCGCCACAGCTGCTGGTGTTCTGGGGTCCCTCCAGCCAGTTGCTGGCCCTGATGCCCTGGGGCTAAAACCTCGACTCAGGTGGACTGAACCTGTGCTCGGATCCCCACACTCTGCGTGCTTTGCGCCGAAGGCTCCCAGAGCACTGCCCTGGTCCTTCCTGCAGGGCTGCTGGACTGTCCTCAGCAGGAGGTTAGCTTCTCTGTGTCGTTCTGTGGGTGCAGGAGCTCCAGAAGTTGTTCAGAGTCCCCTTTTACATAGTTTGGAGGAAATCTGGGGGCAGAGTAGCTTGGACACGCTTTTTATTATTTTTTTTAATTTATTTATTTCATTTAATTTTTATTTATTCATTTAATTTATTTATTAATTTAATTAATATTTTTAATTTACTTTTTAGTTTTCAACATTCATTTCCACAATATTTTGAGTTATAATTTTTTCTCACCATTTTCCCCTACCCTCCACCCCAAAATAGCAAGCCTCCTTAATACCCCTTTTCTCAATCTTTTATGCTCCCCATCACCCCCTACCTTTCCAGTAGGCCAAATGGATATTTGTTCCCCAGTGCCTGTATATCTTATTTCCCAGTTGCATATAAAAACAATTTTTTTAAACATTTGTTTCTTTGAGTTCCACATTTTTTCCCTTCTTCCCTCCTCACCCATCCCCACTGTGAAGATAAACAATTCAATATAGGTTTTACATGTGTCCTTACACAAATCATTTCCATAGTGATTTCCCTCCATCCTATCCCAATACCCACTTATTCTATTTTCTACTTTGTCCCTGTCCCTTTTCAAAAATGTTTGCTTCTAACTACCCTCTTTCTCAATCTACCCTCCCTTCTATCATACCCCCTCTTATCCCCTACCACCCCTTATTTTTCTGTAGGGTAAGATACCCAATTGAGTGTGTATGTTATCTCTCCTTAAGCCAAATTCAGTGAGAATAAGTTTGTCTGATTCCCTTTCATCTTCCTCCTCTTCCCCTCCATTTTAACAGTTTTCTTTTGCCTCTTTTATATGAGATAATTTAACCTAACCTATCTCTCCCCTTCTCCTCCCAATAAATTCATTTCTCACCTCTTAATTTTATTTTTAGATATCATCCTTTCTTATGCAACTCATCCTGTGCCCTCTGTCTATGTATACATGAACACACATATGCCCATACTTACACACACACACACATATATATGTGTGTATATATATATATATATTGCATACACTCTCCTACATACTTATATATGTATATGTATGTATACACACACACACACACACACACACACACACACACACACACACACACACACATATATATACTCCCTTCAACTATTCTCATACTGAGAAGTCTTTTGAGTTACAATTATCATTTTTCCGTGTAGCAATGTAAATAATTCAACTTTAATAAGTTCCTTATGATTTCTTTTTCCTGTTTACCTTCTCATATTTCTCTTGCTTCTTGTATTTGAATTTCAAATTTTCTGTTCAGCTCTGTTTTTTTTTCATCAAGAATGCTTGAAAATCCTCTATTTCATTGAATGACCATATTTTCCCCTGAAGCATTATACTCAGTTTTGCTGGATAGGTGATTCTTGGTTTTATTCCTACCTCCTTTGACCTCTGGAATATCATATTCCAAGGCCTTTGACCCCTTAATGTAGAAGCTGCTAGGTCTTCTGTTATCCTGATTGTGTTTCCACAGTACTCAAATTGTTTCTTCCTTACTGTTTGCAGTATTTTCTCCTTGACCTGGTAGCTTTGAAATTTGGCTATAATATTCCTAGGAGTTTTGTTTTGTTTTTCTTTTTTTTGGGAATCTTTTCCAAGAGGAAATTAGTGAATTCTTTCAATTTCTATTTTGCCCTCTGTTTCTAGAATATCAGGGCCATTTTGCTTGATGACTTCTTGAAAGATGGTGTCTAGGCTCTTTTTTTGATAATGGCTTTCAGGTAGTCCAATAATTTATAAATTATTTCTCCTAGATCTATTTTTCAGGTCAATTGTTTTTCCAGTGATATATTTCATATTGCCTTCTATTTTTTTCATTTGTTTGGAACTGTTTTATAGTATCTTGATTTCTCATAAACTCAGCTTCCAATTGCTACAATCTAATTTTGAAGGAGTTATTCTCTAGAGTAAGTTTTTGAAATTCCTTTTCTACCTGGCCAATTCAGCTTTTTAAGGCATTCTTCTCCTCACTGGCTTTTCAGGCCTCTTTTGCCATTTGAGTTAGTCTGTTTTTAAGGTGTTATTTTCTTCATTGTATTTTTGGATCTCCTTTAGTAGACTCTTGACTTTCTTTTAATGATTTTTTTGCATCAATCTCATTTCTCTTTCCAATTTTTCTTCCACTTCTCTTACTTGATTTTCAAAATCCTTTCTTGAGCTCCTCTGTGGCCTGTAACTAGTTCAAATTTTCCTTGGAGGCTTTTGCTGCAGGAGTCCTGACATTGCAATCTTCCTCCTGCTCCATGCCTTGATCCTTTTAGTCCCCGCCCCCCCCCCAAAAAAAAAGATTCTGTGGTCTCTTTGTGCTTCCTATGCTTGTTCATTTTGCCAGCCAATTATTTGACTTTTGAACTCTTTGCCATATTAGAACTCTGCTTCCAGAATGGAGAGAGCTATGTCTCAAATTTCTGGGGTTTTTGCAGCTGCTGGAGCTAATAGGAGGGTGCCCTGTTTACAATCCCTATGAGTTCTGGCACACTGACCACATACCCCAGGACCACTATCTAAATTGCAGTCCAGATCCAAGCAGGTTAAAGCAAAAGTCATCAACCTCTGAATGGATGCTTGGTCACCCTATGATCTGCGGGCCAGTAGCTCCTGAGGCAGCCATGTGGTGTGGCTGCTGCACCTCCACCACTTCTTGACCTGGAGGCAATGGCTGGACTGCACTCTTCCATCCTCCCCCCTCCCTTTCTTTTTCCAACAGAGTTCCACACTGACCTTGTACTCCGTCTTTTGCATTTACGGGCTGAGAAATATGGAAACTTCAGAGCTGCTGCTGATTCACTCTCCTGAAGTCTGCTCCAGCTGCTCCTGGCCAGGGCCACCCTGGGGCTGCAACGTGGTTCATGCATGACTGTGTTTGGCGCCCAGCTCAGTGTGATAGACCCTTCCTACCAGGCTACCTTTGGCAGGAGATTTGTTTCTCTCTGTCTCTTTGTAGGTTCTGTAGCTCTAAAATTGGTTTAGAGTCATTTTTTTACATGTATTCGAAGTGATTGGAGTAGGAGCTCATGCCAAGTTTGTGCTTCTACTCTTCCATCTTGGCTCCTCCCCTGATGCTCAAAATCTTGGTAAGGGGCAAAAGTCTCTTCTCCCATAGCTACTTCCTGCTGCAATTGGACAGAAAACTGTCCCTGCCCTAAGAGGTCCCATTCAAGATGTTAGTTTTTTAGCTGACAGAGTTGGGCAGTGCCAGATCCAGGGGTGACATGTTACAGTTGTGGATGGGGGTGACATCTGACTTAAGTGATCAGACATCTGCAGGTGGAGGGTGCTAAATCTACAGGAAACAAATTTAAAACAAGTTTAATAGACAAAAAGCCAGACTGAAATGAGGAGACAATAACGAGAAGCAGGGTAGATATAGGGTCAGCCATGCTTCTGGAGTCCAAGAACCCACTATCATAGCTTTATTCATGGTAGAATATATGAGTTAAGGGTACAATCTGGTAATCATCTTCTCCTGAATAAATAACAGTTACAGTATTATCTTTCCCACATGTTATAATTTCCACAGCCTTTGCAATATTATCTGGCTTCTGCTTTATGTATACTTTAGCTCCCAATATTATTCTATCAGAACCAAACCCTGCAGTTCCTCTGATAGTTATTTCAGAAGGAGGGTCAGTTTTCACAAGGGTTACTTTTTCATAAGGAATAATAAAATCACCTGAACTATTCTATCATTTTTACAAAGCTGTATGGGTTCCTTACCTAAATTTTGGAATGTTACAATAATTTCTCCTTGATAATTAGAATCTATTACTCCAGCTAATACATGTATTCCTCAAGCTGCTAATTATGATTTGGTCAATGTCCATCCAGAATTATTTTTAGGGATTCTCAAACATATTCAAGTGGAGATTTTTCTTATTGTTTTCTATCCAACCAAAAGTCCTCTAAACAATGTAAATTATATCCTACCAAACCAGATGTTCCTGGATATGGCACTAGGACATCGTGCCTCACAGTCCAATACTCAATATTTGGGATCTTATGTGTGTGTTTGCTGTTTTCTAATTCACAGATTTGGGGTCATCATTCTGGCAAGAGTTGTACTTCCTCCCAGTGATTTATTATTCAAATTATATAAAGCAGTGAACAAATTATGCTTCCAGTGCTGATACGGATTATTAGAACCTAATTTCCTTAACTGTTCTTTCAATTCATTCTTCCATTTAACCCAGATGCTGTGGATAATATGAAATATGATATATCCATTCTATACACACATATATTCATAGATATCTATAAACATATGTGTATGTATATGTATACACACACACACACACACACACACACACACACACACACACACACACACACACACACACATATATATATATATATATATATATATATATATACACATATACTCATACACATATATGTAAGACTGTAAGTGCTTATTTCCACTTGACATCTGTTTCTCTGCAGGTAGATAACATCTTCCTTCATAAGTCCAAGTTTTTCCATGCTTTTTTTAAAATCAACCAGTTCATCATTTTCTTTTCTTTTTTTATAGGACAGCTATTTATTTCCTCCAACACAGAAGAAATGTTTATAAAACAAAAACATTCATAAAGACACACTGACAAATGCTTAAAACAATCAGTTATCCAAAACTCCTCATATCTTCCCAGACATCTGATATATACATCATTAAATTTGAAACCCTTCATGAGAGTGCTGAATAGGTATTTTGTTTTAATATTAGATCAATAGTGTCTGAAAAATTCCTTCCAAGTCCTTATCTTCTGGTCAGCCTGGCATCCATGGTTCACACTCCTATCTCTGGTCATCTTCTGGTTTACATCATTCATTTCCGCCAGATTTTGAGTTACAATTTTTTCCCCATTTTTCCTTCATCAGTCACAGTTATTGGTTTTCCATGTAGGAATGTAAATAGTTCAACTTTGATAAGTTCCTTTTGATTTCTTTTCCCTGTTTACCTTATCAGGTATCTCTTGCTTCTTGTATCTGAGTGTCAAGTTTTCTATTCAACTCTCATTTTTTTCCCTCAAGAATGCTTCAAAGCCCTCTATTCCACTGAATGACTATATTTTCCCCTGAGACAAGATACTCAGTTTTGCTGGGTATGAGATTCTTGTTTTTTTTTAAACAAATGCTTTATTAACTTCTGTTTTACATCATTCATTTCCGCCAGATTTTGAGTTACAATCATTTTCCCCCCATTATTCCCCTAACCAACCTCCCTGAATAGCAGTCCCACAAGATATCGCTTCCTCCAATCTGCTCTCTCCTATACCTTCTCCCACACCCTCTTCGACTTTTCCATTAGAGGAAGGTGAATATTTGTGTCCCAATGCCTGCACATCTTGTCTCCCATTATAAGCAAAATAGTATTACTACTAGTATTTATATATATTTGAAACATTTAATGTTAAGACCTTGAATTTCAGATCCTTTTTCTTCCTCCCTTGTCACCCATTCCCTCTGGGGAGATAAGTAATTCAGTATATGTTGTACATGTCTAGCTATGCAAAACAGTATCATAGTAGATATATTGTACAGGGCTGCTTATAATTCCCTCCCACTCATCCCACCCCCCACCTGGTCCATTCCCTACATGATCCTGTCCCTCTTCTATGGTGGGTACTTCCAACCTCCCCTACCCCCAAGGATGCCCTCCCATCCATCATCCCTCCTCTCATCCCCCTTCCCCCTATTCTGCTGCAGGTTGAGATATCCCATTTGGTATATATATATATATATCATTCTCTCCCTGAACCAAATTCAATGAGAATGTGGTTTTGCCTTTTTTGCCTTCCTATTCTCCTCCTCCCTTGCATCCACTTCCCTTTGCTTCTTCTACATGAGATAGTTTACCCTACCCTGTCTCTCCCCATCTCCTCTTGCCACTTTCCTCTCTCACCTCATAAATTCATCCCTTGAGTATTCTCCCTTCCCAACAAATTCAACCTATACCCTCTATCCACATACACACACACATTCACATATGTATTCATATGACCACACCCCCTTCTTCCATTATTTTCATAGTGAGAAAGATATCATCAGTCACAGTTATTGCTTTTCCATATAGGAATGTAAATAGTTCAAGTTTGATAAGGTCCTTTTGATTTCTTTTCCCTGATTACCTTCTCAGGCATCTCTTCCTTCTTGTGTCTGGATGTCAAATTTTCTATTCAATTCTGGTTTTTCTTCAAGAATGCTTGAAAGTCCTCTATTACACTGAATGATCATATTTTCCCCTGAAACAAGATACTCAGTTTTAATGGGTAGGTGACACTTGGGTTCAGTCCCAGCTCTTTTGCTCTCTGGAATATCATATTCCATGCCCTTCAATCCTTTAGTGTAGAAGCTGCCAGGTCCTGGGCTATTCTGATTGTGTTTCCACAATATTGAATTTGTTTCTTCCTGGCTGCTTGTAGTATTTTCTCCTTGATCTGGGGATTCTGGAACCTGGCTATAATATTCCTGGGAGTTTTCTTTTAGGGATCTTTTTCAGGAGGTGATCTGTGGATTCTTTCAACCTCTGTTTTGCCCTCTGGATCCATAACATCAGGGCAATTTTCCTTGAGAATTTCTTGAAGGGTGATTTCTAGGTTCTTTCTTTGATCATGGCTTTCAGGTAGCACAATAATTTTTAAATTGTCTCTCCTGGATCTGTTTTCCAGGTCAGTGGTTTTTCCCATGAGATATTTCACATTGCCTTATAATCTTTCATTTGTTTGGATCTGCTTAACAGCTTCTTGATTTCTCATAAAGTCACTAGCTTCCATTTGCTCCAGTCTAACTCTGAAGGAATGAATCTCCTCAGTGAACTTTTGAGATTCTTTTTCCATCTGGCAAATTCGACTTTTTAAGGCATTCTTCTCCTCATTGCCCTTTTGGGCCTCCTTTGCCATTTGAGTTAGTCTATTTTTTAAGGTGTTGTTTTCCTCAGTCAGGCTGTTGACCCTCATTTCATACTTTTCCTGCATCCTTCTCATTTCTCTTTCCAATTTTTCCTCCACTTATTTGATTTTTAAAGTCCTTCTTAAGGTCCTCTATGGCCTGCAACCCACTCATGTTGTCCCCTGGGGCTTTTGGAGCAGGACTTCTGACCTCACAGTCCTTTTCCAGCTCTATGCCCCCAAAATAGGAGTCTAGGGTTGCATTTTTCTGTTTCCTTTGCCTTGGCACGTTGCCACTTAATTACTTGACTTTTGGGCTTGTTGCCACACTATGGCTTTAAGGCCAGACAGAGGAATTTTCGTCCCGGATGTGTGGGGGGCAACTTCTGTTTCTGGCAAGCTGTAAACCCACCCACGACTTCCACCCCAGATCACAATCCAGATCCAGGGCGGTTATAGCAAGCGCGATTACCCCCCAAGACTGATCGCTGGATCTCCCTACAGTTAGCATGCAGGCCAGGAGCTGAAGCTGCCTCTGAAAACTACGAAATGGCGTGTCTCCTCAGTGGCTTCTAGCCCCCAGGGGAGGAAGCTGAGGCATTCCCCAAATATTTGTCCCAAAGTCCATAGGACACTAACCTCTTACTTTGTCCTAGGCATGTCTATGTTGATAATTCTGGAATCTCCACAGCTGCTGGTGTTCTGGGGTTCCTCCAGCCTGCTGCTGGCTCTGCTGCCCTGGGGCTAAAACCTCGGCTCACGTGGACCTGGGCTCGGCTCACCGTGCTCTGCGTCGTGCGTGCTGCCTGCTCCCAGACCGCTGCGCTGGTCCTTCCTGCAGGGCTGCTGGGCTGTCCTCAGTGGGAGGTTAGCTTCTCTGTGTTGATCTGTGGGTGCTGCGGCTCCAGAAGTTGTTCAGAGTCCCCTTTTACATAGTTTGGGGGGGAATATGGGGGCAGAGTGGCTTGGATGATCTGTTTCCACTCCGCCATCTTGGCTCCACCCCGCGGATGAGATTCTTGGTTTTAATCCCATGTCTTTTGCCCTGCAAAATATCATATTCCATGCCCTTCAATCCTTTAGTGTAGAAGCTGCCAGGTCCTGTGCTATTCTGATTGTGTTTCCACAATATTGAAATTGTTTCATCCTGGCTACTTGTAGTATTTTCTCCTTGATCTGGGAATTCTGGAATTTTCATTTTTGGTATCTTTTTCAGGAGGTTATCCGTGGATTCTTTCAACCTCTATTTCCCTCTCGGGGTCTAAAACATCAGGGCAGTTTTCCTTGAGAATTTCTTGAAGGGTGATTTCTAGGTTCTTTCTTTGATCATGGCTTTCAGGTAGTCCAATAATTTTTAAATTATCTCTCCTGGATCTATTTTCCAGGTCAGTGGTTTTCCCATGAGATATTGCGCATTGTCATCTATGATTTCAATTCCTCGGATCTGTTTAACAGCATCTTGACTTCTCATAAAGTCACTAGCTTCCATTTCCTCCAGTCTAATTCTGAAGGAATGAATCTCCTCAGTGAGCTTTTGAGATTCTTTTTCCATCTGGCAAAGTTGGGTTTTTAAGGCATTTTTCTCCTCATTGCCTTTTTGAGCCTCTTTTGCCACTTGAGGTAGTCTATTTTTAGATGTTATTTTCCTTAGTTGGACTGTTGACTCTCATTTCATACTTTTCCTGCATCCTTCTCACTTCTCTTCACAATATTTCTTCCACTTTTCTTATTTGGTTTTTAAAATCCTTCTTAAGGTCCTCCATGGCCTGGAACCCACTTGTATTTTCATTTAGGGACTTTGATGCAGGAGTTCTGACCTCCCAGTCCTCCTCATGTTCCATACTTCGATCCTCTGTGCCTCAAAAATATGATTCTAATGTTGAATTCTTCTGTTTATTTTGTTTCCTTTGCCTAGGCATGTTGCCACTTAATTATTTGATTTTTGGGCTTGTTGCCACAGTCAGTCTCTGCTACCAGATAGGGGAGCTTCCATCCCAAATGTTCAGGTCTTCTTAGCTTCCAGAGGTATTAATTGGGTGCCATCTCTGAAGCCCCTACACACTTTGGCAACCTGGACACACTCCCCAAGACCTCCACCTCAGACTGCAATCCAGATCCAGGGAGGTTAAAGCAAGAGCGATTTCCCCCAGACTGATCGCTGGATCCCCCTACAGTTCACAAGCCAGGAGCTGAAGCTGCAACTGAAGGTACAATATGGTGGCTGTGTGCAACTCTTCAGCAGCTTCTCTCCCCCGGGGAAGAAGGTGATGGGTTCTCTCACTTTGTCCTAGGCATCTATATGTTGATAATTCTGGAAATGCCATAGCTCCTGTTGTTCTGGGGTCCCTCCAGCAGGCTGCTGGTCTGGCTGCTCTTGGGCTAAAACCTCTGCCTCATGCAGTCCTGGGCTTGGCTCCCAGAGAGTTGTGCTGTCCACTCCCTGTCGGGCTGCTGGGCTGTCCTCAGCGGGAGGTTAGCTTCTCTGTGTTGTTCTGTGGGTTCTGTAGCTCCAGAGGTTGTTCAGAGTCCCCATTTTACATAGTTTTGAAGTGCTGTGGGCTGGAGCACTATGGAAGTGCTATTTCTAGTCTGCTGTTGTGGCTTTTCCCCCTCAGTGAACATTTATTAAGTAACAGTGCAGTACAAGATGAAGAGGGATTTCCTATAGATAGTGAGGTTTTTTAAATCTTCTAATTTGCTTATGACCTTGTACTGATTGTATTAAACCCTGGAACACTGCAGTCTGCTGTAAGAGATTTATGACTTCAAAGGAGTTTTGATTTAACTATCCACACAGGGGAGAACAAGTAGAGGAAGGCTATTGTGCAAATATTAACATGTATTTGTATCATCAACCTATAGAGTTATCTTTTCAGTTTGCTTATCTAAGGAATATGAGTCCAAATGGATAATATTGGTTTCTTCCTTCTTTTTTCGCTCCTGTTTTTCAAATTAATAAAGCTTGATCCATCTGTCCATGTCAAGCTTTGCTACTTTTGCCTTCTGAGATGTGAGGAGATCCTTAATGAGGTGGTACCAAAAAAGGAACAGAAGAGCTCAAAGCATCAGAAGTCACACAGTCCATTACTCACAGGCATGTAAGGGTGCAGGCTTCCTTTCCCTACAGACACCATGTGATATTTACCCCAATTAAATGCTGACATGGTTCAGATCTGATCATTGCTATTGGGCAGACTCACAGGGACTGAGTGGGAAGGAAAACAAAGGGACAAGTGAACCATAAGTGATCTGGACTGTGACTCTGGCCATCTGAAAATTTTTTTGTTACCTAGAAGAACATTGATTCTATTGACTACAAGGGTATTGTGCTTAGGAAAGTTTGAAAATTGAATCTTAAACTAATCTTGAATTTGTAACTCTAAATTTAGTTGGCCAAACCTGTTACTGGGTACACAGGAACTTCCCAGGAAACATGCACCACAATTAGTTGTTAAACAGAGAGTCACTCTTATTAGTCAGTACCTAGAAATGGTCATCACTTCTGCTCAAGCTCTATAACTTGAAAACAGATCAGTTTCACAGTAGTTACTGGACCAACTGAATCAATCAACAATTAAAGTAAGAAATAGCCTATGTAAATATTAACTGTCACAGCAGTACTTAATGAGTGATTAATTATCTTCCTCATAGTCCTAAGGTTAAGTAAGTGCAGCTGGAAAAACAAGGACTGGGGTACTTTACTATTCCCTTTTGTTTACTCAGACATGTAGTCTGGGTAAGGTGATTTATTTCTACACAAAAACACATGCTAAAACACAAAGGAATCAAAGCATTAATTAATAGAATGACTTAAAGTAGGATTCAATAACCTTATGACTACTATTACAATCTATTGGAAAGCTGATACTTAAAACTCAATAGAAATTAAAGCAATTTTCAGGACTACTACTTAGGAATTGTTTATTTCACTTGAATTTAGCAATAGCCAAACAATCCAGCCTGCATATCTGCCAAAAAAGTAATCAGGCATGGATCAGTCGGCTTGTTTTTTGTCCATTCTCCAATGCAGAAGCTTTCCCTGCCACCAGTTCCAAGCTGATGGGACCCACAATCTCTTTAAATTACAAGGTCACTTCTAATCTATGCACATCTATCCTGAGAATGACATTAGTTCACCTCCTTAGGAAATGAAACAAAATCAAAAGGCTACCAGGGCCAACAGAAATTTATCTAGTTGAATTCTGTTCCATATGGGAATGGTAGTATGGGTCAGGGGAAGATTACTATATTTATCTCTACTTTCCTTTATGGGAAGTCAAGAAATACCTTTTTAGGGGGTGGCTAGATGTCGCAGTGAGTAGAGCACTGACCCTGGAGTCAGAAGGACCTGAGTTCGGATCCGGTCTCAGATACTTAGCACACACAAACAAAAACCTAGCCGTGTGACCTTGGGCAAGTTACTCAACCACAAGTGCCCTAAAAAAATAACGTTTTATTATCTCATGGGTAAATTAAAGGAAGAAGTCAAGTTGCAAACTCTATCTTCTTTTATTTGCATAGAAAACTGCCTATGTGTTGATGTCATGAGATGGAGGGTTGAAGAAAAGAACATTCAGGCAGATGTTGCCATATTATACCAAAATGCAACATCATACCAAAAGGGGTTGCCTTTCTCATGACCTGAGGTAGACACTAAATAAAGCACATAAATGGTTAATTGACACCATTCTTTGGGACCACCTTTACTATACTCTCTCCCCAATTAAATATTTATGTCTCAGAATGTTTACTTTAGTGCATTTGGCAAAATTTCAATGACTCCTGAAACATATGTGTATATATATATATATATATGAAAAAGTATGATATGTTGTATTATATATTACATCACACAATAATATCATATTATAGTATATTATATTTCATTATACTATATTATATTATACAAATATTATAGTCAGAAAAGTTCATCAACAACCATCTTAGTCTACTTGTGAAAATGATGGACTTTTAAAAATTAAACTGGAAAATGATGTTATCATTTTCTACATTAGAAAATAAAGGGCAGACTGGGTAGAGCCAAGATGCTGGAAAGGAAGCAGTTACTTCCCTAAGCTCCTCCATGAATCCTGTCACTAAACCTTAAAAAGTGAATCTGAATGGATTCTGGAGTGACAGAATCCACTTGGAGATGGAACATGGCAGAATCCAGCCCAGGAAAGTGCCCAGTGGGTCTGGACAGGGCAAGTGCAGAGCATGTGGGGTCTGCACAGCTCAGACTTGAGAGCAGACAAGCAGACTACACCAGAGAGAGAAAAAGCCATAGCCCGCTGACTTACCAAGGATGAATCCCAGTTATCTCAAGGGCATCTCATGAGGGGAAAGGAGGAATCATTGGAGCCAAGTAGGAGAGTTGGGCCCCCAAAGGAGACATCAGCTTCTCCTGCAGCTATCAGCCCCCAGTCTAGAAGTTTAGAAATTGCCTGCCTATATATGCAGGGGCTAGAATGGCAAAGTAAATTCTAGTTGCTCTGATCCCTCACCCCTCCTTCATGAAGTAGAAAACCCAAAGTCTCCCACCCAGGTTGAAATCCCAAGTTAATGGAAATAGCCTCAGGCTTGGGAGTCATCAAGAAGGGGTGTAACTGAGACAGCCAGGAGTCTGAAGAGAAGGGAAGGAGGGGTCCCAACAAGCCCCACCTAACCTAACCAGCAGAAGCCTGCCTGAACTATAGCCCAGGGGTATAGAGGCAGAAATCTGAAGTGGCCAGACCACCTCTCCTCCACAGACTACTCTGTGCACATCAGCATACCTCTCTGAGCCTCCTGACTTAGCCTCAAACTAGACACCCAGAGGCTACAACATTCAAAGTCAATGACCAAGCCATTAGCTCAGTATCCTCCAAGAGATTGTCAAAGAAAACGGTCCTGAAGTCATGGAATCAGAAGATAAAATAATTAATGAAAGATTTCACCAGACTCCTCCTGAAAGAGATCCCAAATTGAAAACTCCAAGAAATATAGTAGCCAAATTCCAGAACTACAAGATTAAGGAAAAAATACTGCAAGCAGAGAAAAAGTAACAATTCAAATATCGCAGAACTACAGTCAGGATCACACAGGACCTAACAGCTTCTATATTAAAAGACTGAAGAGATTGGAATTTGATATTTCATAGGGCAAGAAAGTGAGGACTACAACCAAGGATTAACTGTCAAAACTGAGCATAATCTTTCAGGCAAGGAGATGGTCATTTAATGAAATAAGGGACTTCCAGACTTTCCTGATGAAAAAGCCAGAACTCAATGGAAAATTTGATCTCCAATTACAAGACTCAAGAAAAACATAACAAGGTAAACAAGCAAGGCACAGACTCATATACATACATGCACACACTTATACACATGCACACATGCACATAACTTGGTGTGCAGCAAGAGCAAAATGTTCACATCCCTATATGTGGAGCTGATAACTTTCAATATTGAAATTTTTATGATTATCATGACCTTCAAAAGTGTTAGACATAAATAGAGGGTGTGGGTATGAATGAACTAACCTGAAGATTAAAAAAAAAATTATCAAGGGGATTGTAATGGGATAAAAGGAAAGGATGATATAAGAAAAGGTAAAATATGCCATTTGAAGAGGCATAAAAACGCACTATAGTAGAGAGGCAAGAAAGAGGGATAGGAACAACATTTAAACACTATTATCACTGGTACTTGTTCAAACAGGGATGAACTTAATTAGTAAAGTTTAAGATTCTAATGTGAATAGACACATAAATTCATTAAATAGAGGAAAAAGAGGGAGTGAGAGGAGCACTGTATGAAATTTACTCTCATTGGTTTGTTGTCAAATGGTGAGTAACTTACTCACTTACTCTGATATACTTAGAGAATCCCAGAGAACCAAGTAAAAAACTACTTGAGACAATAAATAAAATTTGCAAAGTTGCAGGATAAAAAATAAACCCACATAAATCGTTGGCATTCCTGTATATCTCTAATGAAACTCAACAGCAAGAGATAGAAAGAGAAATCCCATTTAAAGTCACTGTAGACATTATGAAATATTTGGGAATCTAAGTGCCAAAACAAACCCAGAACCTAAATGATCACAACTACAAAACACTTCTCACACAAATAAAATCAGATCTAACTAATTGGAATAATATCAATAGCTCATGGCTGGGTTGAGCTAATATAATAAAAATGACAATTTTACCCAAACTAAATTATATATTTAGTGCCATACCAATCAATTTACCAAAAAACTACTTTTTAGAGTTAGACAATATAATAACAAAATTTATTCGGAAAAACAAACATTCTAGAATATCAAGGGAATTAATGAAAAGAAATGCTAGGGAAGGTGGACTAGCTATACCAGATTTTAATCTGTAATATACAGCAGGAGTCATTAAAACTGCTTGGTACTGGCTGAGGAGTAGAGTAGTGGATCAATGGAATAGGTTGGTCACAGGAGACCCAGAAGTTAACGAGTATAGTAATCTATTGTTTGATAAACCCAAAGACCCCAGTTTGGGGATAATAATGCACTATTTGACAAAAACTGTTGGGAAAACTGGAATAAAGTATGGCAGAAATTGGGCATAGATCATTATCTAACACCATCTACCAAAATCAAGTTTAATGGTTCCATGGTCTAGGTATAAAGGATGATATTGTAAGCAATCTGGGAAAGCAAGGAATAGTTTACCTGTCAGATTTGTGGAGAGGGAAAGACTTTAGGCCCAAACAAGTATTAGAGAGCATTATAAAATGCAAAATAGATAATTTTAATTTCATTAAATTGAAGAGCTTCTGTACAAACAAAGCCAATGTAACCAAGATCAAGAGGGAGGTGGGAAATTGGGAAATAATTTTTACAACCTATGTCTTTGATAAATGACTCATTTCTAAAATATACAGAGAATTGAATCAAATCTATAAGAATAGAAGTCATTTGCCAATTGAGAAATGGTCAAAGGATATGAACAGGCAGTTTTCAGAGAAAGAAATTAAAGATATCTATAAGCATATGAAGAAATGCTCTAAATCACTAGTGATTAGAGAAATGCACATCAAAACAAATCTGAGATACCACATCTCTCCAGTCAGATTGGCTAAGATGACAAAACAGGAAAATGACAAATGCTGTAGAGGATGTGGGCAAATTAGAACACTAATGCATTGCTGGTGGAGTTGTGAGCTTATCCAACCATTCTGGATAGCAATCTGGAATTTTGCCAAAGGGCTATAAATAATTTCATACCCTTTGACCCAACAATACCACTTCTAGGGTTACATCTCAAAGAGATCATGGAAGAGGGAAGAAGACCCATATGTATAAAAATATTTATAGCAGCTCTTTTTGTGTTTGCAAAGAATTGGAAATTAAGGGGGTGCCCATCAATTGGGAAATGGCTAAACAAGTTGTAGTATATGCATGTAAAGGAATATAAGTGTCGTATAAGAAATGAGGAGACAGTTTTCATATTTACCTGGAGAGGCTTATACAAACTGATGCTGAGTGAGAAGAGTAGAACCAGGAGAAATTTGTATACAATCATAGGCAGTCTGGGGGGGTGGGAGGTCCTGGGGTGGGTATCCAGCTTGCCATAGTGTATGGAGGCTTCACAGACGCCACCCAACTAATACTTCCGGAAGTTGTGAAGACCCCAACATTTGGGAAAGAAGCTATCCTGTCTGGTAGCAGAGTCCTACTATGGTAAGGAGCCCAAAAATCAAGTAATTAAGTGGCAACATGCCTAGGCAAAGGACACGAAATAAACAGAAAAATGTAGCATTCACCTCCTATTTTGGGGGCAGAGAGGATCAGGACTGAGAAGTCAGAAATCCTGCACCAAAAGCCCCAAATGAAAATATGAGCAGGTTACAGGCCATAGAGGTCCTTAAGAAGGATTTAAAAAACCAAATAAGAGAAGTGGAGGAAAAATTGGGAAGATAAATGAGAATGATGCAGGAAAAGTATGAAATGAGAGTCAACATCCTGACTAAGGAAAATAACACCTTAAAAAATAGACTAACTCATATGGCGAAGGAGGCTCAAAAGGGCAATGAGGAGAAGAATGCCTTAAAAAGCCGAATTTTTCAGATTGAAAAAGAATCTCAAAAGCTCACTGAGGAGATTCATTTCTTCAGAATTAGACTGGAACAAATGGAAGCTAGGGACTTTATGGGAAATCAAGATGCTGTTAAACAGATCCAAACAAATGAAAGAATAGAAGGCAATGTGAAATATCTCATAGGAAAAAACACTGACCTGGAAAATAGGTCCAGGAGAGATAATTTAAAAATTATTGGACTACCTGAAAGCCATGATCAAAGAAATAACCTAGAAATCATCATTTCAAGAAATTCTCACGGAAAACTGCCCTGATGTTTTTAGTCCCAGATGGGGAAGTAGAGGTTGAAAGAATCCACAGATCACCTCCTGAAAAAGATCCCAAAAAGAAAACCCCTTGGAATATTATTGCCAGGTTCCAGAATTCCCTAATCAAGGAAAAAATACTACAAGCAACCGGGATGAAACAATTTCAGTATTGTGAAAACACAATCAGAATAGCATGGGACCTGGCAGCTTCTACACTGAGGAAATTCTTTTCCAAAAAAAAACCAAAAAAACAAAAAAAAAACATCAAGGGCAAAGTATCTCTTATGAAACCTGAAATGTAAGTATTTGCCAGAACTCTAGAATTTCCTATAATCAACACATCATCCGTGGAAAAAGAAACTACACGTCAGTTGGCCTCAGGTTTGTCTTTAATATTTTATTCCTAAAATGATCATTTATAAAGAATTGGAATCTGTTCATACTTAGTCCTCACCAACAAAGGTTATACTGCGTAAAGTCCAGTATAAATCTTAAGAGGTTCGTGTATGTGTGTGTGTGTGTGTGTGTGTGTGTGTGTGTGTGTGTGCGCGCACATTAAAATGTCAATATTATTATGGAAATATTTTTAATCTTGTAGACTTCCTGAAACATATCATGAAACCCCAGGAATCCTCGGACCACACCTTGAAAGCCACTGGAGTAGCTAATAGGTACCCCCAATATTGATTCCTTAAATTTTACTCTGAGAAAATATGGAGGATGTGCAGTGAATGATAGGATAGTTTGCATACAGGCTGGTCAAGTCTATACAGAGAATACAGACTTAAATTTATTCAACATGTACTGTACTATTAGGATACAAATATAAAAATTGAAATATTCCTTTCCCCTAGGGAAGCTACCTTTTGCCCTTAGAGTTGGGGAGAATATGGCATGCTATTTCAATAAATTAAGGAGTGATGAGAAAAAGAAAAGATTCAGGCAATATACTCTAGGAAACTTTGAGGAGGAAGAGAATGATTTTAACTGTGGAAGTCAGCGATTGCTGCACAGAACAATTGGAATCTGTGCTGAGCTTTAAAAGAAGATAATATGATAAATGGAAAAGTCTAACAGTTATGGGGATGGCTTGTGGAAATATGTGAAAGTGGGAGAAGGCATGTTGATTTTGGGTAACATCTAGTTTTAGACATCTCAAACTCAACACATCAAAAACAGAATTCATTCTTTTCCCACATATTCACCTCTCTCCAAACTTCCTTATTTCTGTCAGTTAGCAGCATTCTTCTAGTCTCCCATTCTTTAAGCTCATTCAGTCATTACAACATGTCGTCATTTCTGTCTCCATAATATCTCTTACACAGAATTTCTTCTTTCTACTGATACGGCCAACGCTGTAGTTTACCTTCTCATCTCGTTGTCCCTGGTCTGTTGGGATGACCTCATAATTGGTCTCCCTGCCTCAAGCATCTCCCTTTTCTTGTCTGTCTTCCACAAAGCTAATAATGTGGTTTTTCTTAAATGCAGATTTGATTATATTATCCTCCAACTCAACAAACTCTGATGGGTTCCAATTCCCTTTAAGATCAAATTTAAACTCTATTATTTTTAAAGCCCTTCAAAATCTGATCCCAACCTATCTTAAGAGTTTCATTTTATATTTCATATACTCCTCCATTCAGCAAAACTTGTCTTCCCTCTATTTCTAACATTTGATTTTCCACCTTCTTTCTCCTTGCCTTTGTACTCTTGGGATGCAGTTCCTCCTCATAGCTACTTCATAGAATCCTTCATCTCCTTTAACACTCACATCAAACATGTTTTTTTTTTGCTTTTTACATGAAACATTTTTTTTGCTTTTTTTTGGGAGGGGGAAGGGCAGGGCAATTGGGGTTAAGTGACTTGCACAAGGTCACATGGCTAGTGTAAAGCATCTGAAGCCTGATTTGAAGTCAGTTCACTCTTTGATTTTCCAGCCTCTTTTTACAGATAAGGAACTGAGGCAAACAGGGATAACTAACTTGTCTATGGTCACACAACTAATAAATATCTGAGGCTAGATTTGAACTGAAGAAAATGAGTCTTCCTGACTTTCAGGCCCAGTATTTTATTCACTTTGCCTCCTAGCTGCCACAGTCTTATTACAATAGATCTGATCAATTTTTTTTCTGTTTGTATTGATTTTTTTTATTACCACAGTTATACTAAACATCCTCCCCCTACTCCTCTCTGAATGCCATCTCCTTTTACATGTAGCAGTTTTTGAAAGGGATCACAAAGTCAACACAGATGATCAATACATTTAAAAAGTTCAACACCTGTGCAGTGCTTAACATCTATGGAGTAACCATCTTCACAAAGTAGTAGTTGGGGAATATCTTATTACCTCTCTTCACTTAAATCATTCCTGATCATTGAAATTTTATATTTACTTGGTGCATGTGAATGTGTTCTTTACTGTCCCACTGTTGTAGTTATTATGTATATTTTTTCTTGGTTCTTCTTGCTTTACTCTGTATCAGTTCAAATAGATCTTTCCATGTTTCTTTGTATTTATTGTATGTATCATTCCTTAATGCGTAAAAATTTCTATTACGTTCATGTATCTCATTTTGATTAGTCAATTCTCAATCAATGGGCATCTACTTTGTTTTTGATTCTCATATATATTTTGATTCTTATATATTCAAAAATTGCTGGTTTAAATTTAATTTTGGAGTAGTTGGGGCATTTTGACCCAATAATTATCCAGTATTTTATTGTTAAGTCTCCATTTGTACAGTTATCTTTTGTTTGTGTTTACCTAACCAATTTTTACTTTAATTAAATTGTGAACTATTAAGGATGTATTTACTTACTACCTTTCTCCATTGTTTACAATATCTCTGTGTCCTATTAAATATACAATTTTTGTAAAAAACCTTATGTGGTGCTAAAATATACATATATTCCTTTGTCCTCATATTTAGAAGACATCGTAAGTTTTACCTCTAGTTTGTCCAGCAATTTGTTTTGTTCCATGTTTTCCCTTTTGTTTATCTGTCCATTAGACTTATCTGATTTGAGAGAAAAGTATTGAAGTCTCTTGTCCCTATAGTGTAACTGTTTTCATCTTTCTGAAAATTAGATAATATTACCTTTATTCATTTGGATGCTAAAGTACTTGGAGCATATAAATTTATTATTGACATTGGTTTGTTGTCTACAGTTCCTTTCAGCATAATATTGTTTCTTTGTTTGTCTCTGTGTATTTTCTGAAAAATTTTTTTCTGCTATGTCAGATAGCATGATTAAACCTCCTGTTTTTGAATTCACTTGCTGCATAGTATATCCCCCCTCCCTCCATCCTCTTAATTAATTGATTTTGTTCATTGCTTTGTTTTTAAATGTTTTTCTTGTAAGCAATAGAATATACTATTTTCTTTTTAAAAAATTTGTCGATCTATTGGATTGTTTAATCCATTTATATTTATGATTGAAATAGATTTATATTTTCCTCCAGTTGAGTCTAATAATATTTTCCCCTGAATTATTCTTTTCCTCCTGCTGTAAACATAATATTATGTTCTTTTAGTTGCTTTACTGTGGCATAATAAAGTAAAAGATGTAAAGTATAGGTGTCCCTATTCTCAATAGTTTTCTTCCCTTCAGTCCTGATCTTCTCTTTTAAATTATTCCTTTCCTTTTGCATTTTTGTTAGCATCTGGTTATATAATTTGCTCACCATTTTATGTCTCACCCCAATAGTCTTTATCTATTGTAAAGTTCTAATATTCCTTCACTGTCCATCATTCTTCACTTATAGAAACATTTATCAGTGGAAGGTCTCCCATCACCAAAGTAAGGCTGCCATGATTTCTTCTCCTTTAAAAGTCCCCCCGAACACTCATTCCTTTATTTGCTCTTTTCTATCTGAGACCAGAGGTGACTTTTCCCTCATTGTTAGTCCTGGTTTTAACTCTGAAATATCATTAACTTCTTTCATGTCTGCTTCCCTCCTCCTACTTTCATGCACTCTCCCATGTTATAATGAAGTCTCATAAAAAAGAAACAAAAATTAAGGTGTATTTTTGATTATGATGTATGCAGAATGTCACCAGGTTCTGTCCATAAGGCCCTCTGTCTGTCTCTTCCCTGTTACTTTAGACTTCTGCCTTTAACCTGTTCTTCTTGTGTACTTTTAGAAAGAAGTCTCTTATTGGTCTCTCTGTTGTGACTTTTTTTAATGTTACTGTCCTTACCTGATGTATTTATTCACTCTTTTTGCATTCTGTTGTTTGGGGATATTCAAGAGGCAAATAGTCTCTTTAGTTCTTGTTTTCTAGTAAAAATATTCAAAGTCTTTCTTCTTTTTGAAAATCTATAGTTTTTCATGCAAACAATTAACATTTTGGCAAAGTTTTCAAAATAAAGAACATACAGTAGAGTAACAAATCAAGAATGACATGTAGTAAATGTGACTTAAAAATTCCCTGGGGAGTGGAGCCAAGATGGAGGAGTAAAAGCAGGTAGATTTTCTCACATAAAAGAGGCAAGAAAAAGCTTTTCCAATGGAAGGTTAAGGGGGAGGATATGAGAGAGAATAAGTGAACCTTACTCTTATGGAATTTTGCTTAAGGAGGGAATAATATGCACACTCAACTGGGTATCTTACCCTACAGGAAAACAGAGGGGAAGGGGCTAAGGTGGGGTGATAGAAGAGAAGGCAAATTGTTGGAGGGGGTAATCAGAAGCAACCACTTTTGAAAAGGGACAGGGTTGAAGGAGAAAATATAATGAATGGGAGGTTGATAGGATGGAGGGAAATTTAGTCTTTCACAACATGAGAATTATGGAAGTGTTTTGCATACCTACACATATATAATGTATATTGAATTGCTTGCCTTCCCAGTGAGTGTGGGTGGGGATGGAAGATGGGAGAAATTTTGGAACTCAACATTTTAAAAATAAATGTTAAAAATTGTTTTTACATGCAACTGGGAAATGTAATCTACAGGCACTAAAGTATAGAAATCTATCTTTCCCTACAAGGGAGTAAAGGGGTAGATAAAAGGGGCGTGATAGAAAGGAGGACAGAATGGCAGAAAGTGCAATCAGAATGTGTGCCATCTTTGGGTGGGGGGATGGGAGAGGTGGGTAGAAAATTTGGAATACAAAATCTTTTGGAAGTGAATGTTGAAAACTAAAAATAAATTACTTAACAAAAAAAAAATCCCCTTTGCATTGCACAGTTGAGAATGATTTAGATCTGAATTAGAATGGAGGCAAGAGATGAACTAAATTCTACATAACATAGAAAACATAATCAGCAAAGACACAGAGTTAATTCAGGTAGGTGCAACTCCCCTCTCTCTGGATTTGCTATAAGGATGCTGTAGTCAGTCGTGTATGTGCTTTTGCACTGGGATTGATACTATAATAATCTCGAAACAATTCAATGGTTCAAGACTTAGTTTCCTTTGACATTTAAGTGTTAAGGACATTTCTATAGCCTTTTACAGGAAAAAAATGCCTGGTTTGTGTGTGGTAGATATTGGTCTTACCATAAGGGATTATCAGGTAGTCAAAGAAAGAAGAAAATGTCTCTTATCACTGAAATTGAGGCCATATCCATCTGCATTTTGAAACAATATTCCATATCATAAATATCTATACCATAAATGTAAAAACTGTGCTAGTATTGTTGTTTTTCCTTCATATTTCTTACTGGAAGAGGACCAATGACACCACAATTTGAGGGTCAAGGTACAGTGTGAGTGAGTGTGGCTGTCATTTTAATATGACCTCAGATGGCTCAACCACAGTTTGGGCATAAAAAGTCCATTTGAACATTTGGTGTGGAAATATCTTTAGATTTGCAAAACTCACTTTTCCTTTCTGCTGCTTCAATTCTGCTTGTTCATACAGCACAGTGGGTTCTTTGATGTGGGCATACCATTATGGGTGGTCCTGTGCCAGTATTGTCCATAATTTCACAATTGATACTAAAGTTCTTTAGAGACTTTAAGAATGTCCTCATACTGATTCTTCTGACCTCCATGTGAGAACTTTCATTGTTCAAGTTCTCCATAAAATAATATTTTAGGCAAAGAGTGTTTTGCATTAAAGGCTATGTGTCCAGCTCATCAATGTTGCCTTCTTTGCAGTCATTTGAATATTTGGTAGTTCATCTCAGAGAACACCTCACTGTCCAGTATTATCTTGGCAGGTGATATTCAGAATCTTCTTAAGACCATTTGAATGCAAGTGGTTCAATTTTCTGTCATGGCACTGGTAGTGTGCAGCTTTCAGAGGCATACAACAATGAAGTCAGTACAATAGCTCTGTTCATCTTTAGTTTGGTATGCAGCCTAATACCTCTTCTCTCCCACATTTTCTTTTGGAACTTCATAAACAGTAAGCTATCTCTCATAATGTGTGTGACCACTTCATCATTTATGTGTGCCTTGCTGGAAAGTATATTGCCAAGGAAAGTGAACTTATCCACAGTATTCAAAACTTCTCCATTTGCTGTAACCAATGGTTCTTCATATGGAAGGTGTGGTTCTGACTGCTGGAGAATCTCCATTATTTTTGGTGTTGACCATCAAGTCAAAATTAACACAGTTGGCAGAGAATCAATCCATATTCTTTTGCATCTCTACCACAGAGGCTGTATTGAGTAAACATCCATCGGCAAATTTAAAAATGAGGCACCGACTCTCTCTCCACTTTAAACATGAAGCTTTTCCAAGTTAAATAAGTTTGACATCAGTGTCACAGATGAGCTAAACACTTTTCATCATTGTTGAAGGTTTCTGACACCACTGGAAACACCATGCTAAAAATATGGGAACAAGCACACAGCTCTACATATCTCCATTGCTGACTGGGAAAATATGACTGCATCATCCTTTATCCAGAACCTGTGATACCACACCATCACAAAAGTGGTATAAAATAAATCATGAACTCCTCCAGGCAAACAAATTTTTCAATGTTGTTCCACAAGCCCTCACAACTAACAATATCATAGACTTTGGTCAAGTGGACAATGTTATGCATGTCTATTCTGTTCCTTTTATTTCTCCTGGAGTTTTCAGGCAGCAAACACTATGTTGACCATTCTACAACCCTTTCTCAAGTCACACTGGCTCTTTTGAAGATGACCATCTTCCAGGTAAAGGATCAGTCAATTAAGGAGGACATATGAGACACTAAAAAGAAGCTGAGACACAGAGGAGAAGCAGTCCTGTCTATTTCTAGATGCACAGACATCTTATAATTGCTCATGTGAAGGTTGGGAAGTGGAACAGTTTGAACTTGACACACTAGCTTATGGCTTAGACAGAGACTGCTCTCATGGTATCTATTCTGTTTCTATTCCTTTGATGCATATGGACATTTGCTGTACCACTCTTCCATTTTTCTGGTCCACGTATCTGCCTGAGGGAATGCCTGTATGAAAATAAGAAAGACTTTGTATTTTATAGACCAAATAATAATATTTGCTTCCCTAATTTAGGAAATGGATTCTTGTTTAGGAATTGGTTGGAGTTCAGAGTTCTCCCTGATTGTTCTGAGCTCAATATTCTATGAAAAAAAAACTATATGATATTAAGAAACTGAAAATTCAGTGATACTCTATGGTCCAAACCTATACAATCAAAGCTAGATATAGAGGAGGAGGAGATGAAGGTGACAAATTTTAAATCATCAATGTAGCTTGATTGAGAAATAAAATAAATGATATGGTTAGCCAAGAAGAGTAAAATATAGGCATTTCTGTGCATCAGGACTCTATGAAAAATAGTTTAGCTTAGGACAGAGACATATTGAAGACAGAAATCCAACATTAATTGGATTCTGTTTTTTCCCCTTCTAGGAAGCTTTGACTTTGTATGCTTAGCTTTTGTCTATTTCCTTGTTTATGATGACCCAATGACTCATCCATACATAAGTGGCAGTGAAAAGGAATACATTATTTCATCATTGCCCAAAGAGGTATGTTACTAAAATATGTGATATTTATTCTGTACTTTAAAAGACTTTATATAGCATATCTCATTAGAATATCCTAGCAATCTAGTGTTTTATTTTCTTTTCCCCGGGTCATGTAGCTGACAAATAATAGAAGTAGCACTTGAAACTGGCTCTTCTAACCATTGTTTATTCCACTATATCATACTTACTGAATGAAAGGACTCTGTAGCCTTTACCTTAAATTTGTCACTAGATTTCTCAAAAAAGGTTAGTCTAATAAGAATACCACCATAATTTTATTAAGGATAAGTAATTGTCCTGACATTTTCAATCTAAGCCTTGATGTTATTTTTCCTTTCAGGCTATCCCTTTTGGTTGGTCTTTGCCTATTAAGTCTATGGCCAGATCCCTACCACTTTGGGCCATTTTTGTAGCTACATTTTGTCAATCATGTTTTACTATCACAGTGGTGTATATGCTGCCAATCCTTATCAAGAATATGTTTGATTCCGACATCAGAAATGTAACTACATAATAGCTCCTGCATATCAGGTGTCTAAATGACTACTAGTCAGTTCTAATTTGCTCACAATGACACTGATGATACTACAGGACATGAGATGTGAATGTGACTTCAGAAATAACTTAGATCAATGTCTTCTTTTTTTTTTTTTTGATTTGTCAGTTTATAACCTTAATTTTTGGTATATTTTTGGTATATTTTTGGAGAGAAAATTTAAAATTCATTGGACTACCTGAAAGCCATGATCAAAAAAATAACATAGAAATCATCCTTCAAGAAATTCTCAAGGGAAATTGCCCTGATGTTTTAGAACCAGAGGGCAAAATAGAGGTTGGAAGAATCCCCAAAAGAAAACTCCTAGGAATATTATAGCCAGGTTACAGAGTTCCCAGACCAAGGAGAAAATATTCCAAAAAGCCAGGAAGAAACAATTTTAATAGTGTGGAAATGCAATCAGGATAGCACAGGATCTGGCAGCTTCTACATTGAGGGGCTGAAGGGCTTGGAATATGATATTACAGAGGTCAAAGGAGCTGGGATTAAAACCAAGGATCATATATCCAGCAAAACTGATTATCATGTTTCAAGGGAAAATATGGTAATTCAGTGGAATTTCAAGGACACTTGATGGAAAAACCAGAGTTGAATAAAAAATTTGACATTCAGATATGAGAAGCAAGAGACACGTGAGGAGGTAAAGAGGGAAAAGCAATCATAAAGAACTTATCAAATTTGAACTCCTTACATTCCTACATGGAAAAATGATAATTGTAACTTACGAAACTTTTCTCAGTATAAGAATAGTTGAAGGGAATGGAAATGTGTGTGTGTGCGTGTGTACATGCATACATACATATGTCTATATAGGAGGGTATATGGACATATGAATATATATGGCATTATGTATATAGATATAGATATAGATGTGTGTGTGTGTGTGTGTGTGTGTGTGTGTGTACAGGTATACATAGAAAGAGGGCACAGGGCCAGTGGAATAGGAAGGGGTGATACTTAAAAGGTAAAATTGAGAAGTGAGAGAGAAATATAAGGAGAGGAGATGTAGAGAGATAAAATGGGGCAAACTATCTCATACAAAAGATACAAGGGAAAGCTGTTACAATGGAGGGGAAGAACAGGAAGGCAAAACGGAATGAGTCAACCTTATTCTCATTGAATTTGGCTTAGGGAGGGAATGGCATACACACCTAATATGGTATCTAACTCTATAATGGAATTGGGGTGAAGGGGATGAGAGGAAATTGATATAAGGGAAGGCAGGCTCGGTGGGAGGAAAGTTGGAAGCATGTACTTTTGAAAAGGGACAGGATCAAAGTAGAGAATAGAACAAGTTGGGGCTGGGGTAGGATGGAGGGAAATATTGTCTGTCTTTCAAAACATATCCTATGGAAATGTTTTGCATAGCTACATAGGTACAACATATATTGAACTGGTTATATTCTCAGTAAAGGTGTGTGACAAGGGAGGAAGGGAAAGAATCTGGAATTCAAAGGTTTGAAATCAAATGTTTAAAAATATATTTTATTATTTTTTTTTCATATAACTGGAAATAAGATATTCAAACACTGGGGGATAAAGATCCACCATGCCCTACTGGAAAGTTGGAGGGGATATGGGGAAGATATGAGAGAGAGCATATTGGGGGAGGGGATATTCAGTGGGATCACTGTTTTGGGGTGGTGAGTAGGGGAAAATGGGGAGAAAATTTGTAACTCAAAATCTTTTTGAAATGGATGATGTAAACTAAAATCTATCTATCTATCTATCTATCTATCTATCTATCTATCTATCTATCTATCTATGCCAGTGAGGAGAAGAATGCCTTAAAAAGCTTAATTTGCCAGATGGAAAGCAATTTCAAAACTTCACTGAAGACAATAACACCTTCAGAATTAGATTGTAGCATTTGGAAGACAATGACTTTATGAGAAATTAAGATAATACAGAACAGATCAAAACAAATAAAAAAAGTGAAAGCAATGTGAAAAATTTCATTGTAAAATTCACTTTCCTGGAAAATAGATCTGGTAGAGATAATTTAAAAAAATATTGGACTACTGGAAAGCCATGATAGAATCAAAAAGAGCCTAGGCACCATCTTTCAAGAAATTATCAAGCAAAATTCACTGCTATTCTAGAACCAGAGGAAAAAAAATAGTAATTGAAAGAATACACCAATAATCCCTTGAAAAAGATCCCCAAAACAAACACCTAGGAAAATTATAGCCAAATTTGAGAGTTCCCAAGGTATCAAAGAGAAAATACCACAAGCAATAAGGAAGAACCAATTTGAGTATTGTGGAAACACCATCAGGATAACACAAGACCAAGAAGCTTCTACATTAAGGGATTGAAAGGCTTAGAATATAATATCTCGGAAGTCAAAGGAGCTAGGAATAAAACCAAGAATCCCTACCCAGCAAAAATGAGTATAATACTAAGGGGAAAATATTGTCATTAATTGAAATAGAGGGTTTTCTAGCATTCTTTTTAAATTAAATTTTCTTTTCTAAATTAAATTAAATTTAAATTTAATTATTTTTAAATTACATTTTCCAGATCTAGAATAAAACAAAGAATCCCCTAACTAGTAAAAATGAGTATAATACTACAGGGGAAAATATTGTCATTCAATGAAATAAATGATTTTTAAGCATTCTTTTAAAAATTAAATTTTCTGTTTATTTGCAGTTTATACCATTCATTTTCACAAGATTTTGAGTTACAAATTTTCTCCCCATCTTTCCCTTAAACACTACCCCCAAAAAATCAATCCTACTGAATATCCCCTTCCCCAGTCTGCTCTCACTCTTATCTTCCTGCATCCCTCGTCTGACTTTCCAGTAGGGCAAGGTTGATCTCTACACCCCAGTGCTTGTATATCTTATTTCCCAGTTGCATGTAAATATGTGTGTGTGTGTGTATATATATATATATATATATATATATATATATATATACATATACATACATACATACATATATATGTATATATGTATATACATACATACATATATATGTATATATATACACACAGACAGACACACACACACATATATATACATATACATATATATGTATATGTATATACACACACACACACACACACACACACACACACACACACACACTTATATTCCCTTCAACTCTTCTCATACTGAGAAAAGTTTCGTAAGTTACAATTACTGTTTTTTCCATGTAAATTCAAATAGTTCAATTTTGGTAAGTTCCTTATGTTTTCTTTCCCCTGTTTACCTTCTCATGTTTCTCTTGCTTCTTATATCTGAATGTCAGATTTTCTATTAAACTCTGGTTTTTTCATCATCAAAGCTTGAAAGTCCTCTATTCCACTGAATGATCATATTTTCCCTGAAACATGACACTCAATTTTGCTGGGCAGGTGATTCTTGGTTTTAATTCCAGCTGGTTTGACCTCTGGAATATCATATTCCACACCCTTTGATCCCTCAATGTAGAAGCTGTCAGATCCTGTGTTATCCTGATTGTTTTTCCACAATATTCAATTTCTTTCTTCCTGGCTGCTTATAATATTTTCTCCTTGTTCTGGGAACTCTGGAACCTGGCTATAATATTCCTAGGAATTTTCTTTTGGCATCTTTTTCAGGAGGTGATTGTTTGATTCTTTAAATCTCTATTTTGCCCTTTTGTTCTAAAACATCAGGGCTATTTTCCTTGAGAATTTCTTGAAGGATGATATCTTTGTTCTCTTTTTTATCATGGCTTTCAGGTAGTCCAATAAATTTTAAATTATTTCTCCTGGATCTATTTTCCAGGTCAGTGGTTTTTCCATTTTTTCATTTGTTTGGATCTGTTTAATAGTATCTTGGTTTCTCATAAAGTCATTAGTTTACATTTGCTCCAATATAATTCTGCAGTAGTGATTCTCTCTAGTGAGCTTTTGAGATTCTTTTTCCATCTGGCAAATTTTGCTTTTTAAGGCATTCTTCTCCTCATTGGCTTTTCGAACCTCTCCTGCCAATTAAATTAATCTATTTTTAAGGTTTTATTTTTTTCAGTCAGTTTGTTGATTCTCTTTTCATGATTTTCTTTCATCATTCCAATTTCTCTTCCCAATTTTTCCTTCACTTCTCCTATTTGGTTTTCAAAATCCTTCTTAAGCTCCTCTTTGGCCCATAGCAAGCTCATATTTTTTTGGAAGCATTTGGTTTAAGAGTTCTGGCTTTGTTGTCTTCTTCCCATTCCATGATTTGATCCTTTTTGCCCTCCAAATAGGAATCTAATGTTTGACAGCTTGTGTTTTTCTCCCTTTGTTTGCTCATGTTGACACTCAATTACTTGACTTTTGAGCTTTTTGCCACAGTAGAACTCTGCTTCCAGAATGGGGAGCTTTGTCCAAAATAGCTGGGGTTTACTCAGCTGCTGGGACTATTACTTGGCTGCCCACTCTGAAGTCTCCGTGTGCTCTGGCTCACTGGTCATGCACCCCAGGACCTCCACTCAGAGAGTAATCCAGATCCAAGCCTGTTAAAGCAATAGCAATTACCCCTCAGATTGAATGCTTGGTCCCCCTTCAGTCTACAGGCCAGGAGCTCTGAAGCCTGTTGTACCTCTGCCACTTCTCATTCCAGAGTGTAGAGGCCAGACCACACACCTGCACACATTATTCCCAAAGTCTACTTTCCTCTCACTTTGTCTTTGGCATTTATGGATTAATAATTCTGGAAACTACCACAGCTGATGGTGATCTACTCTCTATTTGTTCTAGGCTGTTTTGGGTGCCCTGAGGCTAAAATCTTCTGCTCACATGGGGCTGAGCTCTGCTCCCAGAGCACTTCTATGGCTCCTTCCTGCTGGCCTGCCTGGCTGTCTTCAGCAGCAATTTAGTTCCTCTCTGAAACTTTGTGGGTTCTCTAGCTCTAAAGTTTGTTTGCAGTCATTTTTTATATGTGTTGGAGGAGGTGGAAGCGAGAACTATGTGCAAGTACTATTTCTACTCCGTCATCTTGGCTCCACCATTTTCAAGCATTCTTGATGAAAAAAAAAAAAAACAGAGCTGAAAAGAAAATTTGCTTTATGAATACAAGAAGCAAGAGAAGCATGTGGAGGTAAAAAAGCAAAATAAATCATATTGAACTTATTAAAGTTGAACTATTTACATTCCCAAATTGAAAAATGATAATTGTAACTCATAAGTCTTTTCTCACAATGAGGATAGTTGAAGGAAATATATATATGCATATATATGTCTACATACATACACATGTATATATATATAGGAAGGTGCATGTGTATATAAATATAAATGTGAGTGTGGGCATATGTATGACTTGAATGTGAAGGGAAGGTATCTACAAATATACAATTAAGAGGTGAGAGAGGAATTTATTGGAAAAAGGAAGAATGGAGAGATAGGGTAAATTATCTCATATAAAAGAGGCAAAAGGAAGCTATTTTTTATTTTTCTTAAACAAATGCTTTATTAACTTCTGGTTTACATCATTCATTTCCACCAGATTTTGAGTTACAATTTTTTCCCCAATTTTCCCTACCCACCACCCTAGAATAGCAGTCCCACAAGATATCCCCTGATCCAATCTACGCTTTCCCATATCTTCTCCCATACCCCTTTCGACTTTTCCATTAGAGCAAGATGAGTCTCTGTGCCCCAATGCCTGCACATCTTATCTCCCAATTAAATGCAAAATGGTATTAATAAGAGTATTTGTATATATTTGGAACATTTAATTTTAAAACCTCGATTTTCAGATCCATTCCCTTGCTCCCTTGTCACCCATTTCCTCTAGGAAGATAAGTAATTCAGTATGTGTTGTATGTGTATAGCTATGCAAAACATCACCATAGTAAATATATTGTAAAAGACTGCTTATAATTGCTTCCCACCCATCCCACCCCCCACCTGGTCCATTCCCAACTTTGATCCTGTGCCTCTTCTATAGTGGGTACTTCCAAACTCCCAACCCCCCAGAATGCCCTACCCTCCATCATCCCCTCTCTCATCCCCCTTCCTCCTACTCTGCTGCAGGGTGAGATATCCCATTTACTATATATGTAATACTCTCCCTGAGCCAAATTCAATGAGAATATGGTTTTGCCTTTTTGCCTTCCTGTTCTACCCCTCCCCTGCAGCCACTTCCCCTTGCTTCTTCTACCTGAGATAGTTTACACTACCCTGTTTCTCCCCATCTTCTCTTGCCACTTTCTTCTCTCACCTCCTGATTTTACACCTTAATTATCATCCCTTCCCAACAAATTCAACCTATGCCCTCTATCCATGTATAACTGTAAACATATATACACACATTCACATTTGTATTCATATGCCCATATACCCTTCTTCCATTATTTTCATACTGAGATAGGTTTCATCAGTCACAGTTATTGTTTTTTCCATGTAGGAATGTAAATATATCAACATTGATAAGTTCCTTTTGATTTATTTTCCCTGATTACCTTCTCAGGCATCTCTTGCTTCTTGTGTCTGGTTGTCAAATTTTCTATTCAACTCTGGGTTTTCCTCAAAAATACCTGAAATTCCTCTATTCCACTGAATGACCATATTTTCCCCTGAAACAAAATACTCAGTTTTGCTGGGTAGGTGACCCTTGGCTTCAATCCCAGCTCTTTTGCCCTCTGGAATATCATATTCCATGCCCTTCAATCCCTCAGTGTAGAAGCTGCCATGTCCTGGGCTATTCTGATTGTGCTTCCACAATATTGAAATTGTTTCTTCCTGGCTGATTGTAGTATTTTCTCCTTGATCTGGGAATTTTGGAACCTGGCTATAATATTCCTGGGTGTTTTCTTTTTGGGATCTTTTTCAGGAGGTGGTCTGTGGATTCTTTCAACCTCTATTTTAACCTCTGGGTCTAAAACATCACAGCAATTTTCCTTGAGAATTTCTTGAAGGGTGATTTCTAGGTTCTTTCTTTGATCACGGCTTTCAGGCAGTCCAATAATTTGTAGATTGTCTCTCCTGGATCTATTTTCCAGGTCTGTGGTTTTCCCATGAGATATTTCACATTGCCTTCTATTCTTTCATTTGTTTGTATCTGCTTAAGAGCACCTCGATTTCTCATAAAGTCATTAGCTTCCATTTGCTCCAGTCTAACTCTGAAGGAATGAATCTCCTCAGTGAACTTTTGAGATTCGTTTTCCATCTGGAAAATTCGACTTTTTAAGGCATTCTTCTCCTCATTGCCCTTTTGGGCCTCCTCTGCCATTTGAGTTAGTGTATTTTTTTTTAATTAAACAAATGCTTTGTTAACTTCTGGTTTACATCATTCATTTCCACCAGATTATGAGTTACATTTTTCCCCCATTTTTTCCCTACCCACCACCCCAGAATAGCAGTCCCACTAGATATCCCCTCATCCAATCTGCTCTCTCCCATATCTTCTCCCATACCCCCTTCGACTTTGCCATTAGGGCAAGGTGAATCTCTGGGCCCCAATGCCTGGACATATTATGAAACATATAATTTTAAAACTTCGATTTTCAGATCCATTCTTTACTCCCTTGTCACCCACTCCCTCAGAGAAGATAAGCAATTCAGTATGTGTTGTACATGTATAGCTATGCAAAACATTACCATAGTAGATATATTGTAAAAGACTGCTTATATTTCCCTCCCACCCGTCTCACCTCCCACTTGGTCCATTCCCAACTTTGTTCCTGTCCCTCTTTGATAGTGGGTACTTCCAACCTCCCCTTCCCACAAAATGCCCTCCCCTCCATCATCCCCCTTCTCATCCCCCTTTCCCCTACTCAGGAGAGTGAGTGAGGGTAAGATATTCCATTTAATATGTATGTTATTCTCTCCTTGAGCCAACTTCAATGAGAATATGCTTTTGCCTTTTTGCCTTCCTGTTCTTCCCCTCCCCTGCAACTACTTCCCCTTGCCTCTTCTACATGAGATAGTTTACCCTACCCTGTCTCTCTCCATCTCCTCTTGCCACTTTCCTCTCTCACCTCTTGACTTCACCCCTTAATAATCATCTCTTCCTTGGTGCGGCTAGGTGGCGCAGCGAACAGGGCATCAGGCCCAGAGCCAGAAGGACCCGAGCTCGGATCTGGCCCCAGACACCCAACACACAAACAAAAACCCAGCCACGTGACCCTGGGCAAGTCACCCCACGCCAATTGCTCTCCAAAAAAAAAAAAAAAGAATCATCCCTTCCCATCAAATTCAACCTGTGCCCTCTATGCATGTATACCTGTGAACATATTCCATGTACCCTTCTTCAATTATTTTCATAATGAGAATGGTTTCATCAAACACAGTTATTGTTTTTCCATATAGGAATGTGAATAGTCCAACTTTGATAAGTTCCATTTGATTTCTTTTCCTTGATTACCTTCTCAAGCATCTCTTGCTTCTTGCATCTGAATGTCAAATTTTCTATTCAACTCTGGCTTTTTCCTCAAGAATGCTTGAAAGTCTTCTATTCCACTGAATGAGCATATTTTCCCCTGAAACAAGATACTCAGTTTTGCTGGGTAGGTGACCCTTGGGTTCATTCCCAGCTCTTTTGCCCTCTGGAATATCATATTCCATGCTCTTCGATCCTTTGGTGTAGAAGCTGCCAGGTCCTGGGCTATTCTGATTGTGCTCCAACAATATTGAAATTTTTTCTTCCTAGCTGCTTGCAGTATTTTCTCTTTGATCTGGGAATTTTGGAACCTGGCTATAACATTCCTGGGTGTTTTCTTTTTGGGATCTTTTTAAGGAGGTGATCTGTGGATTCTTTCAACCTCTATTTTAACCTCTGGGTCTAAAACATTAGGGCAATTTTCCTTGAGAATTTATTGAATGGTGATTTCTAGATTCTTTCTTTGATCATGGCTTTCAGGCAGTCCAATAATTTGTAGATTGTCTCTCCTGGACTATTTTCCAGGTCAGTGGTTTTTCCCATGAGATATTTCACATTGCCTTCTATTCTTTCATTTGTTTGTATCTGCTTAAGAGCACCTCAATTTCTCACAAAGTTATTAGCTTCCATTTGCTCCAGTCTAACTCTGAAGGAATGAATCTCCTCAGTGAGCTTTTGAGATTCTTTTTCCATCTGGCAAATTCTACTTTTTAAGGCATTCTTCTTCTCATTGCCTTTCTGAGCCTCTTTTGCCATTTGAGTTAGTCTATTTTTAAGGTGTTATTTTCCCCAGTCAGGCTGTTGACTGTCATTTCATACTTTTCTTGCATCTTTTTCATTTCTCTTCCCAAATTTTCCCCCAATTCTCTTATCTGCTTCTTAAGGTCCTCCATGGCCTGTAGCCAGCTTCTATTTTCATTTGGGGCTTTTGGTGCAGGAGTTCTGACCTCACAGTCCTCCTCCATGCTTTGAGCCTCTTTGCCCCTAAAATAGGAGTCCAATGTTGAACTTTTCTGTTTATTTTGTTTCATTTGCCTAGGCATGTTGCCACTTAATTACTTGATTTTTGGGCTTGTTGCCACAGTAGGACTCTGCCACCAGATAGGGGAGCTTCTGCCTAAATGTGGGGTATTCACAACTTCTGCCAGTTGGGTGGCCTCTATAAAACCTCCACCCACTCGGGCAAATTGGACACCCACCCCAAACTTCCCCCCCCGCCCCCAGACCACAATCCAGATCCCGGCAGTTTAAAGCAAGAGTGATTAACCCCCAGACTGATTGCTGGATCTCCCTACAGTTCGCAGACCAGGAGCTAGAGCCACTACTGATGCTGCAAAATGGTTTCTGTGCAGCTGTTTCTTCAGTAGCTTTTCACCCCCAGGGGAGGAAGCTATGCGTTCCCCAAATACTGGTCCCAAAGTCCATAGGGCACTAACCCCTCACTTTGTCTTAGGCATATATGTGCTGATAATTCTCGAATCACCACAATTGCTGGTGTTCTGGGGTCCCTCCAGCCAGCTGAAGGCCTGGCCGCCCTCGGGCTAAAACCTTGGACCTGGACTCAGCTCTGCGCACTGCACTGTTGGTTCCCATTGCACTGTGCTGCCTGCTCTCAGAGCGCTTCGCTGGCTGCTCCCTGCAGGGCTCCTGGGCTGTCCTCAGCAGGAGGTTAGCTTCTCTGTGCTGTTCTGTGGGTGCTGGGGCTCCAGAAGTTGTTCAGAGTTCCCTTTCACATTATTTGAAATTGGTGTGGGGCAGAGCACATTGGAAATGCTGTTTCTACTCCGCCATCTTGGCTCCACCCCCGAGTTAGTCTATTTTTTAAGGTGTAATTTTCCTCAGTCAGGCTGTTGACCCTCATTTCATACTTTTCCTGTATCCTTCTCATTTCTCTTCCCAATTTTTCCTCCACTTCTCTTATTTGATTTTTAAAGTCCTTCTTAAGGTCCTCTATGGCTTGTAAGCAACTTATATTTTCCTTTGGGGCTTTTGGAGCACCACTTCTGACCTCACAGTACTCCTCCTGTTCCATGTGTTGATCCTCTTTGCCCCCAAAATAGGATTCTAATGTTGCATTTTTCTGTTTATTTTGTTTGCTTTGCCTAGGCATGTTGCCACTTAATTACTTGACTTTTGGGCTTTTTGCCACAGTAGGATTATGCCACCAGACAGGGGAGCTTCCATCCTGAATGTTGGGGTCTTCACAGCTTCCGGATCTGGGAAGTTGGATGGCCACCCCAGACCTCCCCACCAGATCACAATCCAGATCCAAGCAGGTTAAAGCAAGAGCTATTAACCTCCAAGACTTAACACTGTATCTCCCTACAGTTCACAGGCTAGGGGCCGGAGCCCACACTGAAACTGCAAAATGGTGTGTCTCCTGAGTGGCTTTTAGCCCCCAGGGGAGGAAGCCAACGCATTCCCCAAATACTGGTCCCAAAGTCCATAGGGCATTAACCTCTCACTTATTCCTAGGCATGTCTGTGTTGATAATTCTGGATTCGCCACAACTTCTGGTGTTCTGGGGTCTCTCTGGCCTCCTGCTGGCCTGGCCGCCCTGGGGCTAAAACCGCAGTTCATGCAGGCCTGCCCTCGGCTCCCAGAGTGCTGCACTGAACTGCTCCCTGCAGGGCTGATGGGCTGTACTCTGTGGGAGGTTAGCTTCTCTGTGTTGTTCTGTGGGTGCTGGGGCTCCAGAAGTTATTCAGAGACTCTTTTACATGGTTTGGAGGTGGTCTGTGGGGAGAGCACCTTGAACCTGCTATTTCTACTCCACTATCTTGGCTCTGCTTCCAGAACTGACAAGGAAGCTATTACTAGGGAGGGGAAGAGCAGGTTGGTGAAAGGGAATGGGAAAAACTTATTCTCATTGAATTTGGCTTAAGGAGGGAATAACACACATTCAATTGGGTATCTTACCCTACAGGAAAATAAGGGGGTAGGGACTAAGAAGGGGGATGATAGAAGGGAAGGAAGATTGGGGGAGAGGGTAGTTAGAATCAGGATAGGATGGAAGAAAATACAACTTTAACAGTACAACTACTATGGAAATGATTTGTGTAACTACACATGTACAACCCACATTGAATTGCTCATCTTCCCAGTGGGTATGGGTGAGGAGGGAAGAAGGGAAAAAATCTGGATATAAAAGTTTTTATAAAGAAATTTTTGAGGGGCAGAGTCAAGAAGGCGGAGTAGAAATAGCACTTCCATGGAGCTCCAATCCACACCACTTCAAAATGATGTAAAAAGTGGTCTCTGAACAACCTCGGGAGCTCCAGAACCCACAAAATGACACAGAGAAGTTAACCTCCCACTGAGGACAGCCCAGCAGCCTGGCAGGGAGTGGCCAGAGCAGCATTTTGGGAGCCGAGCCCAGGACGGCATGAGTAGCAGTTTTAGCCCTAGGGTGCCCAGTTCAGCAACCAGCTGGAGGGACCCCAAAACACCAGCAGTTGTGGTGTTTCCAGAATTATCAACACATATATGCCTATGAGAAAGTGAGAAGTTAGTGGCTTATGGACTTTGAGACTGGCTGAGAGAATGCATAAGCTTCTTCCCCTGGGTGCAAGAGGACAGTGAGGAGCAGGCACAACTTAAGCCACATTGACACATGGAAGCTTCAGCTCTTGGCCTGCAAGCTGTAGGGGGATCTGGAGATAAGTCTGGGGGGGTAATCACTCTTGCTTTACCCTTCTTTGATCTGGATTGCATTCTGGGGTGGAGGCCTTGGGGTGTGTGACCAGCTGGCCAGACTGTGTGGAGTCTTCAGTGAGGGCAGCCAACTAATACCTCCAGAAGTTGAGAAGACCCCAACATTTGGGACAGAAGTTCCCCTGGCTGGTGGCAAAGTCCTACTGTGGCAACAAGCCCAAAAGTCAAGTAATTGAGTGGCAACATGCCTAGGCAAAGGAAACAAAATAAACAGAAAATTGCAACATTAGAGTCCTATGTTGGGGTCAAAGAGGATCAAAGCATGGAACAGAAGGATGACTGGGAGGTCAGAAATCCTGCTCCAAAAGCCCCAAATGAAAATATGATCTGGGTATAGGCCTTAGAGGACCTTAAGAAGCAGATAAGAGGAGTGGGAGAAAAATTGGGAAGAGAAATGATAAAGATGCAAGAAAAGTATGAAATGAGAGTCAACAGAATGGCTGAGGAAAATAACACCTTAAAAAATAGACTAACTCAAATGGCAAAAGAGGCTCAGAAAGGCAATGAGGAGAAGAATGCCTTAAAAAGTAGAATTTGCCAGATGGAAAAAGAATCTCAAAAGCTCACTGAGGAGAGTCATTCCTTCAGAGTTAGACTGGATCAAATGGAAGCTAATGACTTTATGAGAAATCGAGGTGCTCTTAAGCAGATACAAACAAATGAAAGAATAGAAGGCAATGTGAAATATCTCATGGGAAAAACCATTGACCTGGAAAATAGATCCAGGAGAGACAATCTACAGATTACTGGACTGCCAGAAAGCCATGATCAAAGAAAGAATCTAGAAATCATCCTTCAAGAAAATCTCAAGGAAAATTGATGTTTAAGATGTTTAAGAACCAGAGGTCAAAATAGAGGTTGAAAAAATCCACCCATCACCTCCTGAAAAAGATCCTGGTGCTTAGGGGGAAAATGGGGAAAAAATGTAACTCAAAATCTGATGGAAATGAATGATGTAAACCAGAATTTAATAAAGCATTTGGAAAAAAATTAAAAATGATAAAAAAGAAATGTTTAAAAAATGTTCTTTTTTTACGTGCAACTGGGAAATAAGTTATATAGGCAATGAATATAGAAGTCCAACATGCTCTACTAGAAAATTTGGGGGTTATGGAGGAAGATATGAGAGAACAGATTGGGGAAAGGTGTATTCAATAGGCTTGTTATTTTGGGGCGGGGGTGGGAGAAAAATTTGTAACTCAAAATCTTGTGGAAATTAATGTTGAAAACTAAAAATAAATAAATAATTAAAAATTGAGAATTGGGGAAGTAGAAGTTAATGACTATGATAGAGTAAGTATACATTAAATAAAATCAAAAGAGTGAAAAAAAGAAGGAAATATACTATACATGATGAGAAAAACATCTAACTTGGAAAATAGATTTAGGAGACATAATCTCAGCATCACTGAACTACTTGAAAGCCATAATCAAAAAAGGACCTGACAGCATCTTTTCAGAAAAAGTAAAGTAAAACTGCCTTGACATCATAGAAAACAAGGCAAAATAGACTCTGAAAGCACCCTCTTATTACTACAGGAAAGAGATTTCAAAATAAAAATCCCAAGGAACATTATAACCAAATTTCAGAATGATCAGGTCAAGGAAAAATACAGTAAGTCACTGGAAACATTCAATATAAATACTGGGGAGCCATAATTAGGACAATACAGGACTTAGCAGCTGTAACATTTAAAGAACAGAAGTCACATATTTAATGACATACCAATAAACTTACCAAAAAATTACTTTACAGACCTAGAAAAATAATTACAAAATTAATTTGGAAGAAGAAAAGGTCCAGAATATCAAGGGTATTTATGAAAAGAAATGCTAGGGAAAGGGATCTAGCTATATTAGACTTTAATCTGCATTATAAAGCAGCAGTCATCAAAACTATTTGGTCCTGGCTGAGGAATAGAGCAGCTGATCAATGGAATAGATTGGGTACATGAGAGAGACCATTATCTAACACCATATACCAAAATTAAGTCTAAATATTGCATGATCTAGGTATAAAGGATGATACTGTAAGCAATCTGGGAAAGCAAGGAATAATTTACCTATCAGATTTATGGAGAGGGGAAGATTTCATGACCAAAAAAGAATTAGAGAGCATCATAAAATGGAAAATGAATAACTTAAATTTCATGAAACTGAAAAGTTTCTGTACAAACAAAGCCAAAGTAACCAAGATTAAGAGGGAAGTAGGAAAATGGGGAAGAATTTTTACAACCAATGTCTCTGATAAAGGCCTCATTTCTTTTTTAAAATATTTTTTATTAAACAAATGCTTTATTAACTTCTGGTTTACATCATTCATTTCTGCCAGATTTTGAGTCACAATTTTTTCCCCATTTTTCCCCTACCCACCATCCGAGTATAGCATTCCCACAAGATGTCACTTCCTCCCATCTGCTCTCTCCCACATCTTCTCCCATACCCCCTTCTTCTTTTCCATTAGAGCAAGGTAAATCTCTTTGCCCCAATGCCTGCACATCATATCTCCCAATTACATGAAAAAGAGTATTACTAATAGTATTTATATATATTTGAAACATTTAATTTTAAGAACTCGAACTTCAGATCCATTCCCTTCCTCCCTTGTCACCCATTCCCTCTGGGAAGATAAGTAATTCAGTATATGTTGTACATGTCTAGCTACGCAAAACATTACCATAATAGATATATTGTACAAGGCTGCTTATAATTCCTTCCCACCTATCCCACCCCCCACCTGGTCCATTACCTACTTGATCCTGTCCCTGTTCTATAGCAGGTACTTCCAACCTCCCCTCCTCCCAAGAATGCCCTCCCATCCATCACCCCCCTCTCATCCCCCTTCCCCCTATTCTCCTCAGGTTGAGATATGCCATTTAGTATGTATGTCATTCTCTCCCTGAACCAAATTCAATGAGAATGTGGTTTTGCCTTTTTGCCTTCCTGTTCTACCCCTCCCCTGTAGCCACTTGCCTTTGCTTCTTCTACCTGAGATAGTTTATCCTACCCTGTCTCTCCCCATCTCCTCTTGCCACTTTCCTCTCTCACCTCATAATTTCACCCCTTAAGTATCATCCCTTCCCAACAAATTCAATCTATGCCGTCTATCCATGTATAACTGTGAACATATATACACACTTTCACATATGTATTCATATGACCATATAGCCTTCTTCCATTATTTTCATACTGAGAAAGGATTCATCAGTAACAGTTATTGTTTTCCCATGTAGGAATGTAAATAGGTCAACTTTAATAAGTTCCTTTTGATTTCTTTTCCCCGATTAACTTCTCAGGCATCTCTTGCTTCTTGTGTCTGGTTGTCAAATTTTCTATTCAACTCTGGTTTTTTCCTCAAGAATGCTTGAAGAAGAATCCTCTATTCCACTGGATGACCATAATTTCCCCTGAAACAAAATACTCAGTTTTGCTGGGTAGTTGACCCTTGGCTTCAATCCCAGCTCTTTTGCCCTCTGGAATATCATATTCCATGCCCTTTGATCCCTCAGTGTAAAAGGTGCCAGGTCCTGGGCTATTCTGATTGTGCTTCCACAATATTGAAATTGTTTCTTCCTAGCTGCTTATAGTATTTTCTCCTTGATCTGGGGAATCTGGAACCTGGCTATAATATTCCTGGGAGTTTTCTTTTTGGGATATTTTTCAGGAGGTGGTCTGTGGATTCTTTCAATCTCTATTTTGCCTACTGGGTCTAAAACATCAGAGCAATTTTCCTTGAGAATTTCTTGAAGGGTGATTTCTAGGTTCTTTCTTTGATCATGGCTTTCAGGTAGTCCAAAAATTTTTAAATTATCTCTCCTGGATCTATTTTCCAGGTCAATGGTTTTTCCCATGAGATATTTCACATTGCCTTCTATTCTTTCATTTGTTTAGATCTGCTTAACAGCATCTTGATTTCTCATAAAGTCACTAGCTTCCATTTGCTCCAGACTAACTCTGAAGCAATGAATTTCCTCAGTGAGCTTTTGAGATTCTTTTTCCATCTGGCAAATTTGGCTTTTTAAGGCATTCTTCTCCTCATTGCCCTTTTGGACCTCCTTTGCCATTTGAGTTAGTCTATTTTTAAGGTGCTATTTTCCTTAGTCAGACTGTTGCGCCTCATTTCATATTTTTCCTGCATCCTTCTCATTTCTCTTCCCAATTTTTCCTCCACTTCTTTTATTTTTAAAGTCCTTCTTAAGGTCCTCTATGACCTGTAACCCGTTTCCTTTGGGGCTTTTGGAACAGGATTTCTGACCTCACAGTGCTCTTTTTGTTCCATGCTTCGGTCCTCTTTGCCCCCAAAATAGGAGTCTAATGTTGCATTTTTTTTGTTCATGTTGTTTCCTTTGCCTTGGCATGGTCCCAAGGATCAGAAATAACTGTGAACATATATACACATATTCACATATGTATTCATATGACCATATAGCCTTCTTCCATTATTTTCATACTGAGAAAGGATTCATCAGTCACAATTATTGTTTTCCCATGTAGGAATATAAATAGATCAATTTGAATCAGAAAGAATGTTGAAAGAATCAGAAAGAACAGAGTTTGAATGAAGATTGAAACAAATTATCTGCTCTCTTGCTTTTCCTGGTTTGGTTTGCTTTCCTCTTCCCCACTGTTCATTCCATTTGCATCTAATATGAAAGTATCTGTACATCCTATACCTGATTGTATGCCGCCATGGGGGAGGGAGAAAGGAAGGGGAGGGAGAGGGAGAAAATTTGAAACTCAAAGAACTGTGCAACTGAATCTAGTAAACTCGAAGTAAATAAAAAAGTTAATAAATACAAAAGAAACAAACAAACAAAAAGAACAGAAGTCATCGGACATTATATTCTGGAAGGCAAAGGATTTAGGAGTACAAAAAGTAATATACCCAGCAACGTTAATCATAATGTTTCAAGTCAAAAATACTCACTATTCAATGAAATAGAGAGATTTCAGTCTTTCATAAGGAGAAAACCAGAACTGAACAAAAATTGTGATTTTAAATATTGAGACCCAAGAGATGAATAAAAAAGAAAAAAAATAGGCATCAAATAGAACTGTACTGGTTTCATTCCTAAATGGGAAGATGACACTTGTAATTTAAAATACAAGAAGGGAATAGTCACAGGTATGAGATGAATTTGACTTAATGACATTTTAAAATTAATTAGGGAATGCAAAAGTAGTATACTATGTGCAGAAGGAAGTGAAAGGCTAAATGGGGTAAATTATTTCACAGAACGAGTCCCAAAGACCTTTTATGGGGAGAGGAACAAGAGAGGGTGGGCAATAGGCTTAATTTGGGCCTTACTCTCATCATTTTGGCACAAAGAAGGAATAATATACACAGTCAGGTGAATATAGAAATCTATGTTACCTGACAATACAACAGGAGGGAAGGTGATTAAGTAACGAGGGAGGGTACTAACAGAAGGGAGGGAAGATTGAAGGAGTTGGTAGACAGTAGCAAAACACTGTCAAGGAGGGATAGGGTGAAAGGAGAGTGACAACAAGTAGGAGGAAAAATAAGATAGAGGGAAATATATAGTTAGTGATCATAACTATGAATGTAAATGGGGTGAATTCTCCCATAGAATGGAAGCATATAACAAAGTGGATCAAAAACCAGAATCCTACAATATGTTGTTTACAAGAAACACACTTGAAGCGCGCGCGCACACACACACACACACACACACACACACACACACACAGAATAAAGGTAAGGGGGTGGAGAAGAATTTACTATGCTTTGGCTGAAGTACAACAAAAGAAAACAAAACAGGAGTAGCAATCATGGTCTTAGACAAAGGAGAAACAAAAACAAAAAGAGGTAGGGTAGGCAAGTACATTTTGCTAAAAGGTACCATAGACAATGAAGCAATGTTAATACTAAATATACATTCATCAAGTGCTATAGCATCCATATTCTTAAAGTGGAAATTAAGTGACTTATAGAAAGAAATAGACAGTGAAACTATGCTAGTGGGGGACCTCTACTGTCCTCTCTTAGAACTTGATAAATCCAACCAAAAAATAAACAAGAAAAGTACTAAGGAGTTTAATAAAATACTAGAAAAGTTAAATATGATAGACCTGTGGAGAGAATCGAATGGGAACAGAAAGTAGTATACCTTATCTCAGTGATACATGGAACATATAGAAAAATTGGCCATGTATTATGATGTAAAAACTGAAAATTAAATGTAAGAAGGCAAAAATATTAAATATATCCTATTCCTATCATAGTGCAAAAGAAATCACTATAGTGACTATGTTCCCCTCCCTCCCATCCCACCTTCCACCTGGTCCACTCCCCACCTTGATACTGTCCCTTTTCAAAAGTGGGTGCTTCCAACTTCCCTCCCCCCAGCATACACTCCCCTCCAAAACCTTGTCCCATAACCCTCCCCCCCATGCTCCTGTAGACTGGGACACACTATTTATTATGCATGTCATTCTCTCCCTGGCCCAAATTCAATGAGAATAAGGTTTTGCCTTTTTGCCTTCCTGTTCCTTCCCTACCCTGCAACCACCTTCCCCTGCCTCCTCTACATGAGACAGTTCAACCCATTGTTTTTCCCCATTCCCCCTCACCACATTACTCTCTCACCTCTTAACCTCACCTTTAAGTATCATCCCTTCCTATTAAATTTGACCTGTGCCCTCTATGTATACCTGAATACATATATACACACATTCACATATGTATTCATATGCCCATATACCCTTCATCAGCTATTTTCATAGTGAGAAAAGTTTCATCAGTTACAGTTATTGTTTTTCCCTGTAGGAATGTAAATAGTTGAACTTTGATAAGTTCATACTGATTTCTTTTCCCAGTTTACTTTCTCAAGCATCTCTTGCTTCTTGTATCTGAATCTTAAATTTTCAATTCAACTCAGGTTATTTCCTAAAGAATGCTTGAAAGTCCTCTATTACACTGAATGACCAAATTTTCCCCTGAAACACGATATTCAGTTTTGCTGGGTAGGTGATTCTTAGTTTTAATCCCAAGTCCTTTGACCTGCAGAATATCATATTCCATGCCCTTCAGTGTAGAAACTGCCAGATCCAGTGTTATCCTGATTGGGTTTCCACAATATTGTAATTGTTTCTTCCTGGCTGCTTGTAATATTCTCTCCTTGATCTGAGAATTCTGGAGCCTGGCTATAATATTCCTATGAGTTTTCTTTTTGGTATCTTATTCAGGAGGTGATCTGTGGATTCTTTCAACCTTTTTTGCTCTCTGGTTCTAAAATATCCTGGAAATTTTCCTTGCAAATTTCTTGGAGAATGATTTCTAGATTCTTTCTTTGATCATGGCTTTCAGGTAGTCAAATAATTTTTAGATTGTCTCTCCTGGATCTATTTTCAGGTCAGTTATTTTTCCCATGAGATATTTTGCATTGCCTTTTATTCTTTCATTTGTTTGGATCTGCTTAATAGCATCTTGATTTCTCGTAAAGTCACTAGCTTCCATTTGCTCCAGTCTAATTCTGAAGGCATGAATCTCCTCAGTGAGCTTTTGAGATTCTTTTTCCATCTGGCAAATTTGGGTTTTTAAGGCATTCTTCTTCTCATCCCCTTTTTGAGCTTTTTTAGCCATTTGATTTAGTCTATTTTCTAAGATTTTATTTTCCTCAGTCAAGCTGTTGATTCTCATTGCATAACCCAGCAATACCACTTCTAGGGTTATATCCCAAAGAGATCATAGAAGTGGGAGGAAGACTCATATGTACAAAAATATTTATAGCAGCTCTTTTCATGGTTGCAAAGAATTGGGAATTAAAGGTGTGCCCATCAATTGGGCAATGGCTAAACAAGTTGTGGTATATGCATGTAATGGAATACTATTGTGCTATAAGAAAGGAGGAAACAGTTTTCATATTTACCTGGAGAGCCTTATACAAACAGATGCTGAGTGAGAATAGTAGAAGCAGGAGAAATTTGTATACAATTACAGACACAACAAATGTGTGATGACCAACTATGACAGACTGGACTCTCCTCAGGAATGCAGTGATATAAGTCAATCTAGAAAGACTCATGAAGAACAGAGATGCCTACATCCAGAGAAATAATTAGAAAGAACTGAGCTTGAATCCTAGTGGAAGCAAGCTAATTGATATTTTTCTTTTCATTGTTTGGTTTTATTTCTTCTTTACCATTTTTCATACCATCTAGTACAATATGCCTTTGTAACTTGACTAATGTCTAATGTGAAAGTATTTGCAGATCCTATACTGGAATATATGCCATCGTGGGGAGTGAGGGGAGGGAGGGAAGGGAAATTTGAAACTCAAGGAACTATGGTATTGAATCTTGTAAACCAAAAATAAACAAATAAATTAATAAAAAATTTAAAAAATACTTGTTTTGAGTCATAATTTGTAGGTATTAGAAGAGGCCAGAACAGGAACTCAAGGAATTTCTTACTTTTACCCTGCCATCTTGGCTCCACCGCCTAGACTTAATTTTTTCCCCCTCAAATCAAGTCTTATTTGAATATTTAATGTATGTACACATGCTTATATTTTTTGTTCTAAACCTAAATGGTACTATAGTCTGTAATAGTAGCCCAAAAATTATCAGTCTACTAAAATGTTTTCTAGCATTTAGTTCCAGAAGCACACAGATCACGAAAATGTGGCACCAGCATTCTTTAAATTTTTACTCAACCAGATTAATGACTGTTTGCAAAGTTCTCAACATTTATATTTATGTTATTATTCCTCTGAATTACTAGTTTACTGAATTTCTAAGATGCTTTGTCAATTTCTATTTGTTCGTTTGCCTGAGGCAATTAATGTTTTCTGGTGCTATAATTGCAATAATGTTGACTTTAATTCTATTAGTCTCTGTGCAATGCAATCTATATTGCCTCAGGAAAGTGTGCTCTGAACAAAACAAATGTTTAGGATGTGCATCTCTTCAACTTTTTCTGAAGTTGTTTTGTTGGGCAACAGGAAGGGCCAAGTAGCAAAGTCTTAACTAAACTTCTAGATATCATGAATTTCCCCATGCTTCCAGATGAGGCTCAATTCCCAGCTCCTTTATGCTTGAGGTCTTCCTAATCATATCAGCCTACAGTGATCCCTACCACCTCAGATCTAATATGTTTTATTCCAAGTTGGAGTTCTCTTTCTGCTATGCCTTGCTGCATACCCCCTCTGCCTTCTATAATTACATGTGTGTATATATGTATAATGTGTATATATATATATATATATATATATATATATATATATATACACACACACACACATATATATATACACACATATATATGTGAGTGTGTATGTGTGTCTACATACTGATGTATGTATATGTAATTATATATAACACACATAAGATGTATTGTATATACTTATATATATATTTTATCCTTATCTACTTATCTTAATGTTTCTGTGTTGCTGTTTTTCTTATCAAGTGGTTTCACTTTCCTATCTGAAGAGAGAGACAGAGAGAGAGAACGATAATAATAACAATAACAATAATAATAATAATAATAATAATGATAATTACCCACAAGGTTGGTGTGAGGACATGATGAGGTCATTAAGAAAAACAAACTGCAAACCTTAAAAAAATATGCAAATACCAACTATTTTTATGAGAAGTTGTAGTCTACACTATTTATCGAAAGTTAAATATCTGTGGTCCTCACTGTTCTGGGCACTAGGTAGGGCAACTGAAATGATCAAAGGATTGATCCATCTATGAAGTAGGACTATTCAGGAACACTGATAACGTGGTAAATGCTTGCAGGAATCCAGAGAATTGGGGAGGGGTGCAGTAGAAACAGCTCTTCTGCAAAGCTCTTGCTCCCACCACCACCAAATTTATATAAAAGGGGACTCTGAACAACCTCTGGAGCTCCAGAAACCACAAAATAACACAGAGAAGCTAAACTCCCACTGAGGACAGCCCGGCAGCCCTGCATGGAGTGGCTACCTAAAAGCCATGATCAAAGAAAGAACCTAGAAATCATCCTTCAAGAAATTCTCAAGGAAAATGGTCCTGATGCTTTAGAACCAGAGGGCGAAATAGAGGTTGAAAGAATCCACCAATCACCTCCTGAAGGGGATCCCAAAAAAGAAAACTCCTAGGAATATTGTAGCCAAGTTCCAGAATTCCCAGACCAGGGAGAAACTATTATAAGCAGCGAGGAAGAAACAATTTGAATACTGTGGAAATGCAATTGGGATAACACACGATCTGGCAGCTTCTACATTGAGGGATCGAAGGGCTTGTTATATGATATTCTGGAGGGCAAAGGAGCTGGGATTAAAACCAAGAATCACCTACCCAGCAAAACTGAGTATCATGTTTCAGGGGAAAATATGGTCATTCAGTGGAATAGAGGACTTTCAAGCATTCTTGATGAAAAAAAAACAGAATTTAATAGAAAATTTGACATTCACACAAGAAGCAAGAGATACTTGAGAAGGTAAAGAAATCATCATGAACTTATCAAAGTTGAACTGTTTACATTTCTACATGGAAAAACAATAACTGTAATTGATGAAAATTTTATCAGTATTAAAATAGTTGAAGAAGGGTATTTGAGCATATGAATACATATGTGAATGTGTATATATATATGTTTACAGGTATACATCGATAGAGGACATAGACTGAATGTAATAAGAAAGGATGATTCTTAAAAGGTGAAATTAAGAGGTGAGGGAGGAATATAACGAGAGGAGATGGGGAGAGACAGAAAGGGGGTAAACTATTTCATATAGAAGAGGCAAGGGAAAATAGTTACAAGGGAGGGGACGAACAGGAAGGCAAAAAGGCAAAACCTTATTCTCATTGAATTTGGATCAGGGAGAGAATGACATACATACTAAATAGGATATCTCACCCTACAGGAACGTAGGGAGTTATGAGATGAGAGGGGGCATGATGGAAGGGAGGTCGGGAGCTAAGGGGGTGAGGGAAGTTCAAAGCACCAACTTCTGAAAAGGGACAGGATCAAAGTAGGGAATAGACCAAGTGGGAGGTGGGATAGGAGGGAAGGAAATATAGTCAGCCTTGTACAATACATCTACCATGGTGATTTTTTACATAGCTACACATGTACAACCTATACTGAACTGCTTTTCTTCCCAGAAAGGGTGGCTGATAAGGGAGGAAGGGAATGAATCTGGAATTTAAAGTTTTAAAATCAAATGTGTAAAAATATGTAAATACTATTATTAATACTATTTTACATATAAATGGGAAATACGATGTGCAGGAATTGGGGCACGGAGATTCACCTTGCCCTACTGAAAAACTCGAAGAAGGTACAGGAGAAGATATGGGAGAGAGCAGATGGGATAAGGGGTTATCCTGTTGGACTGCTATTCTGGGGTGGGAGGTAGGGAAAAATGGGGAAAAGTTGTAACTGAATATCTGGCAGAAATGAATGGTGTAAACCAGAATTTAATACAGTATTTGGAAAAAAAGAAATCTAGAGAATCTATCAACAAGTGGATAGTAGGGACTTTTTTATGGTGGAGCACCTCATCTTTTGAAAGGAGGAACTTTGGGCTCTGTTCCTGGAATCTCCCTGGCCTTTGATAGGTAAACTTTCATGTAATCAGGCCTCCATGCAACTTCCTGGACAGCTCCACTTTGTCCATCATTCTCATCTTCCCCACAGAGGAAACTTAGACTTTATTCTTGTGAGCAACTTGGTTTCTGATACATAAGCTTTCAAATATTTATGCCTCTGGGAAACTTCCTGGACAACTCCATACCATACTGTTTTGGGAAATTCCCAATCTGAGTTCCATGAGAGCCAAGAAAGTATCATATTAATCTTGATGTCTGTAAGACTGAGTGTCAAAAATTAGTGATACAGAAAGATAGAATAAATTTACTAGTGTCCTAAGAGGAATACTCAGACTGGTAGATGTTTCAATTCCTTATGGTACAGATTGGGTTTTATGTCTCTTTTGATTTGTTTAGAGTACAGAGATAATAACATTCTATGGCAAAATAGAAATGGGATATGTAAACCATGAGGTTGCAGGTGTTGCTAAAGGCCAGCTTTGTTCCAATGGCACATGCATTTCTTTGTGGTCAGTCTTATCAGAGTTACCTGGACTGGCAGGAAATCTGTAAGTTGACAGATTGTTGTTATTCTACAGTCATTTCAGTCATATTTATCTTTGTGACCCCATTTTGGGTTTTCTTGGCAGAAATACTGGAGTGGTTTCCTTTTTTTGTTTCTCCAGCTCATTTTACAGATAAGAAAACTGAGGAAAAGAGGGTTAAGTCACGATCACACAGCTTAAGATGTGATTTGAGATGAGATTTGTTGTCTGAAATGAGATTTGAATTCAGGAAGATGTCTTCCTGACTCCAGGCCTGACACTATAACCACTGTGACACCTAGCTGCCCAAGATGATAGAGGCCCCATATAAAATAAAATTCTTATTCATTCTGTTGTTTCCAATAGAGACAGAAGTAAAGTACAAACCTCACAATTCCATTTCCTTAGCATAGATATTACTTAATGGGAAGATCATATTTTCCCTAAACCCATAGTATTTAGTTTCATCTACCTCCTCTACAATAGTTAGGTGTTTTACTTTCCTACTTCCCTTTTTTGTGTTATCTCCCCTCAATTAAATTGTAAACTCTTATTTCAGGAGGTGCTCCAGCAATGATTTGCCTCACTTGTGACTCCATAGTGCAGACTTTCCCCCCTCTTCCTTGCTAACTGTCTTTCCTACCATGCCCATATAAAGGTATTCTTTCTCCCAATTCCCCTTTCCCATTTTCAGCTTTTGTTTATAGGTTCCTTTATGTTAAAGCTCCTAGAAAAAGGGCCTTGCTTGTTTCTTTGTATTTGTATTCCCAGTTCCTATAGAACCAAGCAGAGTAAGGCATTAATAAATTCTTTTTGCTGTCTTATCTTATCTATCCACCTATCTACCTACATACATATGTATGTATGTACCTATCTACCTATTTTTTCACCCATTCACTGTTTCTATCCATCTAGCTGTTATATATCTTCCCATCATTATAGACCTTGTATTCACCAAGTTGCCATATGGAATTGATCATAAAACTTATAGGAAGTCCACTTCCTTTAGAGGTATAGATATTTAGTATGGTTTCCTTGGAGAATCTGCAAAAATGTTTTCCACAGGTTTGAACTTCAGTGATTAAGTCTTAAAAGCTCGTGGCTTCTTGCTACTCACCCCTTAGTTTCAGTACATTATTGCACAATTGAAAGTGCTTGAGCTCATACTAAGGATTACCTTTAAGGAGTTTTGTTTCTCTTTAAATTGATAAGTAAAAGTTTAGTGCTCTGAGTGAGAGAAAAGATGCCAATTTTGAAAAAGCAAAAAATGGTGATTTAGGAAAAGAAGTCTTAAAAGACTCACAAAAACATGTTTTCTGTGGGGACGAGGGGAGAAGGCAAGGCAATTGACGTTAAGTGACTTGCTCAAGGTCACACAGCTAGCAAGTTTGTCAAGTATCTGAGGCTTGATTTGATTTCAGTTCCTCCTGACTCCAGGGCTGGTGCTCTATTCACTCTACCACCTGGCTGCCCCCAAAACCTGCTTTTTAAAAATATCAAAATTAAAAATTTCAAAAAGTAAGTTCTCTTCATAGTCACCTGGTATTTACTAGAAGCCGGTTTACTTAAATTTCTCTTCAGCAATATAGAAACCATTACTGTTCCTTTGCATTCTGCATATTTAGAAAGGGCAACATTGAAATTAGTTATATTTTATTCAGTCATTCAGTTGGTCAATAAATGTTTAAGAGTATACTAAGTGCCAGGTAGTATGCTAAATGCTGGGGGATAGAATGAAAGTCAAAAGATAGTCACTCGTCGCCAGGAATTCACAAACTGATTGAAGAAACTAATATGCAAGTAATTGTATACTGATAATCATTTAATATCAATTTAACAACCTCAATAAGTGCCAGAGTCTGAACTAATCAACCAGAAGAAGAACCTGGGAGTGACGTAGTCACTCTGCATTGGGATGGTTCTAAAATGTATTTAAGCCTTCTCATTTTTTGTTCAGGCAGTCAGATTTCATCTGGCCCCATACACATATGTATCCAGCTACCTTTAAGAGAATAAACAATATAGATTTACATATCACCTATGTCATTTGCCTCCTTTCAACAGACATGAAGTTCGGCAGTACAATCTATTCACAAGATAAATAGGAAATAATCACCTTCAGGTAGGCAATATAATTTTAAAAATAGGAAAAGCAGTCCTAGAAAAAAGTAGCTTAGTCTTCAAGGAAGTCAAGGAAGCCAAGACATGGAATTCAGAGAAAGAATTCAGGGAAAGCCAATAAAAATGTCCATAGTTAGGAGATGGAGTGCCTTGTGAGAGGACCAGTGAGATCACTGCCACTGAATGGAAGAAAATATTGTGGCAGAAGAGAAGCAGTAAGGTATGAGAAGACTGGAAAGTCATGTGGGGCAGAGGGGAGATTATGAAGGGATTTGAATGCCAAAAAATTTTTATATTGTAATCTAGAGGTAAACCTGGAGTTTATTGGCAGGACGGGGTTGGGGATGACATGATTGGTCTTGAACTTTAAGAACATCATTTTGACATCTGAGGTGAGGAAGGGTGTGAAAGGGAGAGTCATGTAGCAGGCAGACAATTCAACAGGTCATTGAAATAATATAGTTGTGGGAAGATGAGGGCCTATTACTAGAGTGGTAGAAGTAGTGTCAGAGAATAAAAAGAGTCATAGGAGAGGGGGGTTATAAAGATAAACTCCACAGGTCTTACTAACAAATTGGATATGTGGGTGTGAGAGAGCTCTGTCAACCGTGCTTTTGAGATGTATCACCAAGAGCTAGTCAAATGAACTCAAAATATCATTCCAATGACGTTTCACTAATATATCGTTTCCATCATAAGCCCTGGACATGATGTATGGCCTGGAGACTTACATGATATGGGACTCCCAGTAACAATGGAGGATCAACTGCTGACATCACAAACAAAGGCGACTGAATGTTGGCCCTCCTCTTCCCACTGTAAACTCAATACTACTCACATCAGTTTTAAGATATTTCCATTTCCACAGGGTCTTTTGATACCCACTCTTTATTGTACTGACAAGGAAAGATCTAGATTTGGAATCAGAAGAGCTGACTTTGAATTATGCCTCTGCCACATGCATCTTTTGTGACTTTGAACAAATTACTTAATCTTTCTTTATCTTATTTACTTACTTACTTACATAAGTAGCTACTCCCAGTTTCTGGCTTCAGCTAAAAAATTCAATTGTTACCACTTCTCATAAAGTAAAAAAGTTCTCTCAGTCACAACTCTTTTAAATCCCAGAGGTTTATACTAGAGAAAATCAGAACCCTCATCTACCTATATAGAAGAACATGGCTAATGAGAGAAGTCCTCAAGCACTTCCAACTGGGGATACAATATATCAGGCCTACAACAGTTTTTAGTTTAGTTTAGATTTAACAATAGCTGGAATGCTGTTCCATAAAGAAAGCAATACCCAGAAATGGAATCTCCTGATGCTCTCCTTTCATATTTGGAGGACTCTTATCTCCTCACATAGATAATAACATTTATATTTCTTTCCATCTAAAATTTTTGTTTTAGACTTTCCAACAGGTTTTTTTTTTTTTTGTTTTGTTTTTTGGTGAGGAGACAAGATATCATCTGTTGCATCCATTCCCAAATCTTTTGGATGGGATTTTTAAAAATTTACATTGGTTGAGATGCCGGGGCAAACAGAGGCCTGGACAAGGACTGATTAACATGGCAGCAAGTTGACCCACCAACAGCAAGGGCCATTGCCAGGTGTATTACTGCAGGGCTGGGACTGGGCGGAGCTGGGCAAAAGTAAAATACAGGGCCCCTGGCAGTGGCAGCAGCTACTCCTGGGACTACCAACCCAGAGCCTGGAAATTTAAAAAGCCCATTTCTGGACTTCCAGGGACCAGGATTTCAGAGTGAATCCAGGCTGCTCCAATCCCTCCCTCTGACCCTGAAAACATAGTAATTATTGCTCAAAGCAAAACTTTAAATAGTAAAGGCTTGGGAAACCTAGAGGAAGGTCATGGCTAGGGCCTTGCCTCAAAATGGGTAAAAAAGAAGTCTACAAAGACAAAGCTTCTGGAGCCCTACTATTGTGAGAAGGAGGAACCAAATTCAGAGGGAGACAGTGTTGACTCCCCACCTACAGCTGAAGCCTCAACAGGGAACTGGTCTCAAGAACAGAAAGCATTCTTAGATGGGCTCAAAAAGAACTTTGAAAATCAAATTAGAGAGACAGAATATAAAATGAATAATTCTTTTAAAATCAAAATTGCAAAATCAGAAAAAAACATTACAATGAAGAAAACAGCTCCTTAAAAAGAAAAAAAAATGTGTGATATGGAAAAGGAACTTCAAAAAAACTAACAAAGGAAAATAGTTCACTAAAAACTAGATTCAACCTAATTGAAGCAAATAACTTTATGAGGAACCAAGAATCAGTCAAACAAAACATCAAGAATAAAAAATTAGAAAAAGAGGTAAAATATCTCAATGGAAAAATAACTGACTGGAAAACAGATCCAGGAGAGATAATCTTAGAATCATTGGCCTACAAGAAAATCACGATGAAAAAAATGACCCTTGACAACATCTTCCAAGACCTCATAAAGGAAAACTGCCCCAAGATACTAGAACCAGGGAGTAAAATAGAAACTGAGAGAATCCACAGGTCACCTCCTGAAAGAGATCCCAAATTGAAAAGTCTGAGAAATGTTGCAGCCAAACTCCAGAACTATCAGGTAAAGGATAAAATACTACAAGCAGCCAGAAGGAAACAATTCAAATATCATGGAACCACAGTGAGGATCGCACTGTATCTTGCAGCTTCTACACTGAAAGATTGTAGGAACTGGAATATGTTTTTTTTGCAAGGCAAAAGAGTTCACTTAACAACCAAAGATCACCTATCCAGCAAAACTGAACATATTATTCCAGTCAAAAAGGTGGTCATTCAATGATATAATGGATTTCCAGACCTTCCTGATGAAAAAGCCAGAGCTTAATGGAAAATTCAAGCTCCAATTAAAAGACACAAGAGGGACATAGAAAGGTAAAAAAGGAAGACACACACACACACACACACACACACACACAGCTTGTTATTTAAAAAAAACTGTTTGTAGACAAATGCAGGGTGTGGGTATAAATTACACAAAATGATGGGGAAAAAAAACTTATTAAAGGCTGTAAAGGGACTTCAATGGAAGAAGAGGAAAGAATGAAGCAGAAAAGGGTAAATTATGCTACACAAAGAGGCATAAAACACTATATTAGAGAGAAAGAAGGGAGGGGGATGAGAATGATATGAGTGGTTCCCTCATTGGTTCTGGTGCAAAGGGGAAATGACATAACCAGTTAAGTATAGAACTGTATGGAGAAGAGACACAAAACAAATCATAATAGAGGGAAAGAGGGGAGGGAGAATATCATTGCATGATATTTGTCCTTGTCAATCTTGGTTTGAGGAAAAAAATATATACTACATTAAGTATAAAAGTCAATAATATCCTACAGGCAGTAGGAGGGGGGATGGCAAAGAAAGGGGGTTGGTTAAAAGGGAAGGAAGAAGTAAGGAGAATCGGGAGGGAAAAGGAGGGGGTCTGATAAGAAGGGAATACTGAGGGAGGCAGTGGTCAAAAGTAAAACTCTTAAGGAGGGTAAGAGAGAAAGGGAGAAAAATAAAAGTATAAACAGGGGAGGGAACAGGATGGAGGGAAAGAGATAGTAATCATAACTGTGAACATGAATGGGATGAACTCTCTCATAAAATGGAGGTGGATAGCAGAATATATTAACAACTATAATCCTACAACATGCTGTTTATAAGAAACACATCTGAAACAGGAGGATACACACAGGGTAAAGGTAAAAGACTGGAGTAAAATGTATTATGCCTCAGCTAAAATAAAAAAAAAATTAGGGGTAGGAATTCTTATCTCAGACAAAGCAAAAGCAAAAATAGATCCAATAAAAAGGGATAAGGAAGGGAACCATATCCTTCTAAAAGGCACCATCAAAAATGAAGTAATATCATTACTAAACATTTATGCACCAAGTGGTACAACATCCAAATTCCTAAAGGACAAGTCCAGGATTTTAGAGAAAGAAATAAATAGCAAAACTATACTAGTGGGGGACTTCAATTTCCATCTCTCTGAGCTTGATAAATCTAACCTCAAAATAACCAAGAAAGAAGTTAAGGAGGTAAGTAGAATCTTAGAGAAGATAGATATGGTAGCCCTCTGGAGAAAACTGAGTGGGGATAAAAAGGAATATATCTTCTTCTCACAGTACATGGCACATATACAAAAATTGACCATGTACTAGGGCATAAAAACCTCACAATTCAGTGCAGAAAAGCAGAAATATTAAATGAATACTTCTCAGACCATGATACAATAAAAATTTATGTAATAAATAGCCATTGAAGGATAGAATAAAAAGTAATTGGAAACTAAATAACTGAATCCTAAAGAATGAGTGGGTCGAACAAGAAATTATAGAAACCATCATTAACTCCATTCAAAAGAATGAAAAAAATGAGACAACATACCAAAACTTGTGGGATACAGCAAAAGCAGTTCTTAGAGGAAGTTTTATATCCCTGAATGCATAAGTAAAATAGAGAAAATGGAGGTCAATAAATTGGGCATGCAACTGAAAAAGCTAGAAAAAGAACAAATTGAAAGTCCCCAATTAAATACTAAATTAGAAATAATGAAAAATAAAGGAGAGATCAATAAAATTGAATTTAAGAAAATTATTGAATTAATAAATAAAACTAAGGACTGTTATTATGAAACAAAACAATAAAATCATTAGACCTTTAGATAAGATGATAAAAAAGAAAAAAAACAAAAACAAATTACAAGTATCAAAAACACAAAGGGTTAATCTACCTCCAATGAAGAGGGAATTAAAACAATAATCAGTAATTATTATGCCCAGTTTTATGCACATACATTTGACAATGTTAGTGAAATGGATGAATATTTATGAAAACATAAGCTGCCCAGAGTAGCTGAAGTGGAAGGAAACTACATAAATAACCCCATCTCACAAAAAGAAGTTGTACAAGCCATCAAGGAACTCCCTATGAAAAAACCTCCAGGGACAGATAGCTTTACTAGTGAATTTTACCAAAAATTTAAAGAACAATTCACTCTCATACTTTACAAAATATTTGGGAAAATTGGAGAAGAAGGAGTAAGTAATTCTTATATATATAAATTCTTTTTATGATACAAATATGGTACTGATACCTAAATTGGGAAGAGACAAAACAGTTAAAGAAAATTAACAAAAAATTTTCCCTTATGAATATAGATGCAAAAATTCTAAATAAAATAACAAAAAGACTACAGCAGCTCTCCATGAGAATAATATACTCTGATCAGGTAGGATTTATTCCAGGAATGCAAAATTCCTGGTTCAATATCAGGAAATCTATCCATATAATTGAACACATCAGCAACAAAACTAGCAGAAACATTATGAATATCTCAATAGACCCAGAAAAGGCTTTTGACAAAATACAACACCCATTACTATTAAAAACACTAGAAAGTATAGGAATAAATGGATTCTTCCTTAAAATAATAAGTAGCATCTATCTAAAACTATCAGCAAGTATTATATGTAATGGGGAAAAACTAGAAGCATTTCCAATAAGATCAGGGGTGGAGCAAGGGTGTCCACTATCACCCCTCTTATTCAATTTGGTACTAGAAATGTTAGCAGAAGCAATAAGAGAAGAGAAAGAAATTGAAGGAATCAAATTAGGCAAAGAAGAGACTAAGCTATCATTATTTGGAGATGATATGATGATATACTTAGAAAATGCTAGAGGATCAAGTAAAAAACTACCTGAGATAATAAATTTGCCAAAGTTGCAGGATATAAAATAAACCCACATAAGTCCTTGGCATTCCTATACACCTCTAATGAAATCCAACAGCAAGAGATAGAAAGAGAAATCCCATTTAAAGTTACTGTAGACATCATGAACTATTTATTAATATACCTGTCAAAACAAACCCAGGACTTATATGAACACAATTACAAAACACTTCTACAGAAATAAAGTCAGATCTAACTAATTGGAAAAAAAAAAAAAAACATCAATTGCTCATGGCTGGGTCGAGCTAATATAATCAAAATGACAATTTTACCTAAAATTAAATCACTTATTTAGTGCCATACCAATCAATCTAACAAATAAAATTACTATTTAGAGCTTGAAAAAATAAAAGTAAAATTAATTTGGAGGAAAAAATGTCCAGAATATCAAGGCAATTAATTAAAAGAAATGCTGGGGAAGGTGGCCTAGCCATACCAGATTTTAATATGTATTACAAAGAAGCAGTCAGCAAAATTACTTGGTACTGTCTGAGGAATAGAGTAGTGGACAAATGGAACAGACTAGGTACAGGAGACCCAGCAGCAAGTGAATATAATAATCTACTGTTTGATAAACCCAAAGACCCCAGTTTCTAGGATAAGAATGTACTATTTGACAAAAACTGCTAGGAAAACTGGAACATAGTATGGCAGAAATTGGTCATAGACCAATATCTAATGCCATACATCAAAATAAAGTCAAAATGTGTGCATCATTTAGGTATATAGGCTAATACTGTAAACAATCTGGGAGAGCAAACAATAGTTTACCTGTCAGATCTATGGAGAGTGAAAGGCTTTATGATGAAACAATAATTAGGAGCATTATAAAATGCAAAATTGACAATTTTTTTACATTAAATCAAAAAGCTTCTGTACAAATAAAGACAATGTCAACAAGATTAAGAGGGAAGTGGAAAATTGGGAAAGAATCTTTACAAGCAATGTCTCTGATAAAGGCCTAATTTCTAAAATATGCAAAGAAATGAGTCAAATATATAAGATTGATTGATGATTGGTCAAAGGTTATGAATAGGCAGTTCTCAGAAGATGAAATTAAAGATATCTATAAGCCTATTAAAAGTGTTCTAAATCACTAGTGTTTAGGGAAATGCAAATCAAAATACCTCTTAAGTGCCACATCTCAGTGGACAGATTGGTTAAGATGACAATACAGCAAAATGATAAATGCTGGAGAGGATGTGGGAAAATTGGAACACTAATGCATTGTTGGTGCAGTTGTGAACTGATCCATCCATTCTGGAGAGCAATCGGTAACTATGCCCAGCAATACCACTTCTAGGGTTATATCCCAAAGATATTAGAGAAGTGGAAGGAGGACCTGTTTGTACAAAAATATTTATAGTGGCTCTTTTATGGTGGCAAAGAATGGGAAATCAAGGGCATGCCCATCAACTGGGGAATGGCTGAACAAGTTGTGGTATATGAATGTAATGGAATACTACTGTGCTATAAGAAATGAAGAGCAGATGGACTTCACAATAGCCTGGAGAGACTTATATTAACTTATGCCGAGAAAGAAGTGTAGAACCAGGAGAAATCTCTACACAATCACAGACACAACATATGTGTGATGACCAACTGGGTCCCTCTCAGCAATGTATGGTTGTAAGACAACTCCAAAAGACTCATGACTGAAAGAGATACCCACATCCAAAAGAAAAGATGCAGATTCTGAATGCAGAGTGAAACTACTTTCTCTCTTCCTTTTCCTTGTTTTATTTTTTTTCCTCTTTCTCATGGATCATTCTATCAGTTATAATCCTTCTGTACAACTTGACTAATGATTACTATGAAGATATTTATAGATCCTACATTAGAGAACATGCTGCCATGTTGGGGACAGAGAGAGAGTGGAAGAAAAAATGAAATTCAAGGGACTGTGGAACTGAATGTTGTAAAATAAGAGTAAATAAATTAAAAGAAAAATAAATTTACAGTTGGTTGAAAGAATTAAGGAGAAAATAATGGTTGGGGAAGAAATGAGGTTCTCTGGCTTATCCTGTAGCCAACTTTCTAAGTTTATGATGCTCCATATAGGAATAGGGACTTGGGCTACATATAGTTAGTTATTTAGTTAGTTAGATAGAAGACAGACAGACAGATAGATAGGTAGATAGAAAGAAATAGATACATATCTATATATCTATGTGTGTATGTATGTATATGTATATGTGTGTATATGTATACACACATATATAGTTACATATAATGTAGGGATCCCATCACTAGAGAATAAAATAGTTCAACAAAATGAAACCATGTCAACTAAAAAAAAGCACACACAAATGCACCAAATGTGTCAAGCTTACCTCAACCTTCCAAAAACAAATTCCAAACTTAGAAGCATGACTTATGAAGATGCAATAAATAGGTCCTCCTGAACCTATTTTCCAGGGCACTAGTTTTTCAGTGAGATATTTTAAAAATTTCTTCTCTTTTTTCATTCTTTTGATTTTGTTTGACTGATTCTTGAGGTCTATAGTTATTAAATCCTACTTGCCCAATTCTAATTTTTAAGGAATTATTTTCTTCATTTAGCTTCTTTTTGTACCTGCTTTTTCCTTCCATTTGTCCAATTCTACTTTTAAAGGAATTGTTTCTTCAGTGGAATTTTTTGCATATACGTATTTTTTCAAATGCTTTATTAACTTCTAGTTTCCATCATTCATTTTAGCCAGATTTTGAGTTACAATTTTTCCCCGTTTTTCCTCTACCCACCACCACAGAATAGCAGTCCCACAGGATATCCCCTCATCCAATCTGCTCTCTCCCATATAGTCTACCATTCCCCCTACAAATTTTTCAGTAGGTCAAGGTGAATCTTTGTGCCCCAATGCCTGTATATCTTATTTCCCAATTATATGTACAATGGAATTAATAATAGTGTTTGTATGTTTTTAAACATTTAATTTTAAAACTTTGAATTCCAGATTCATTCCCCTTCCTCCCTTGTCACCCACACTTACTGGGAAGATAAGCAATTCAGTATATGTTGTACATGTGCAGCTATGCAAAACATTATCATGGTAGATATATTGTAAAAGACTGACTATATTTCCCTCCCTCCTATCCCAACTCCCACTTGGTCTGTTCCCTACTTTGATCCTGTCCCTTATCATAGTGGGTGCTTCCAACTTCCAACTTCTTGGCCTGCCCTCCCTTCCATCATTCCCCCTCTCATCCCCTTCACCCCTACTCAGCTGGAATGTGAGATATCCTATTTAGTATATATGTCATTCTCTCCCATAGCCAAATTCAATGAGAATAAGTTTTTGCCTTTTTGCCTTCCTCTTCTTCCTCTTCCTTGTAACAATTTTCCCTTGCCTCTTCTTTATGAAATCGTTTAACCCATTCTGTCTCTCCCCATCTCCTCTTGTTATATTCCTCTCTCACATCTTAATTTCACCCTTTAAGTATCATCCCTTCCTACTGAATTTGACCTGAGCCCTCTATCTATGTATACCTGTAAACATATATACACACATTCACATATGTATTCATAAACACATATACCCTTCTTCAGCTATTTCAATACTGAGAAAAGTTTCATCAGTTACAATTATCATTTTTTTCTATGTAGGAATGTAAATAGTTGAACTTTGATAAGTTCCTTATGATTTCTTTTCCTTGTTTACCTTCTCAACTTTCTCTCACTTCTTGTATCTGAATGTCAAATTTTCTATTCAACTCTGGTTTTTTTTCATCAAGAATGCTTGACAGTCCCAGGGGGAACAAGATGGTAGAGTAGAAACACCACTTCCACGGCACTCCAGCCCACAACACTTCAAAATTATGTAAAAGGGGGGCTCTCAATGACCTCTGGAGCTCCAGAAACCACAACATGACACAGAGAAGCTAACCTTTTGCTGAGGACAGCCAGGAAGCCCAGTAGGGAGTGGCCAATGCTGTGCTCTGGGAGCTGAGCCCAGGACCATGTGAGTCAGAGGTTTTAGCCCCAGGGCACCTGGAGAAGCAGCCAGTTGGAGGGACCCTAGAACACCAGAAGCTGTGGCTTTTCCATAATTACCAAAACATAGATGCCTAGGACAAAGTGAGAGGTTAGTGCCATATGGACTTTGGGACCAGTATTTGGGAGCACATCAGTTTATTCCGCTGGGGGCCAGAAGCCACTGAGGAGCTGCAGCACAGCTGCCATTTTGCAGCTTCAGGTGCAGCTTCAGCTCCTGGCCTGTGGATTGTAGGGGGATCTGGCAATCAGTATGGAGGGTGATCCCTCTTCCTTTAACTTTCATGGATCTGGATTACAGTCTGGGGTGGAGGTCTTGGGGTGTGTGTCCAGCTTTCAAGAGTGTGTGGGGACTTCAGGGAGGGCACCCAACTAATACCTCCAGCAGTTGAGCAGACCCCAACATTTGGGATGGGAGCACCCCTGTCAGGTGGCAGAGTACTACTGTGTCAACAAGCCCAAAAGTCAAGTAATTAAGTAGCAACATGACTAGGAAAAGGAAACAAAATTAACTGAAAAATTCAACATTAGACTCCTATTTGGGGGTAAAGAGGATTGAAGTATGGAACAGGAGGAAGACTGGGAGGTAGGAAAGCCTGCACCAAAAGCCCCAAAAGAAAATACCAGTGGGTTACAGGCCATAGAGGACCTTGAGAAGGATTTTAAAAACCAAATAAGAGAAGTGGAAGAAAAATTGGGAAGAGAAATGAAAAAGATGCAGGAAAAGTATGAAATGAGAGTCAACAGCCTGACTGAGGAAAATAACACCCTAAAAAGATACTAAATCAAATGTCAAAAGAGGCTCAAAGAGGCAATGAAGAGAAGACTGCCTTAGAAAGCCAAATTTGCCAGATGGAAAAAGAATCTCAAAAGGTCACTGAGAAGATTCATTCCTTCAGAATTAGACTGGAGCAAATGGAAACTAGTGACTTTATGAGAAATCAAGAAGCTCTTTTTAAAATTTTTTTTTATTTTTTAATTTTTAATTTTTAGTTTACAAGATTCAATTCCATACTTCCTTCCCTCCCTCCCCCTACCCCCAAGATGGCATATAGTCCAGTATATGATCTGCAAATACTTTCACATTAGACATTTGTCAAGTTACAAAGGCATATTGTACTAGAAGGGATGGAAAATGATAAAGAAGAAATAAAACCAAACAATGAAGAAAAAAAGATCAATTAGTTTGCTTCCATCAGGACTCAGGCTCAGTTCTTTCCAGTTATATCTCTAGATGTCACATTTCTCTCTTTCTTGAGTCTTTCGGGATTGACTTATATCACTGCATTGCTGAGAAGAGTCCAGTCTGTCATAGTTGGTCATCACAATATGATGTGTTGGTGATTGTATACAAATTTCTCCTGGTTCTACTCTTCTTGCTCAGCATCAGTTTGTATAAGCCTCTCCAGGTAAATATGAAAACTGTCTCCTTGGTGGAGCCAAGCTGGCAGAGTAGAAACGCCTGTCCAGTCCACTCTTCCCCCCAAATCTCCTCCAAACTATGTAAAAGGGGACTCTGAACAACTTCTGGAGTGCCAGCACCCACAGAAGGACACAGAGAAGCTAACCTCCCGCTGAGCACAGCCCAGCAGCCCTGCAGGAATGACCAGCACAGCAGTCTGGGAGCTGGCAGTGGGCAGAGCACGGGGACCTGAGCACATTTCCTCCTGAGTTGCCATTTTAGCCCCAGGGCAGCCAGGCCAGCAGCCAGCTGCTGGGACCCCAGAACACCACCAGCTGTGGCGATTCCAGAATTATCAACATAGACATGCCTAAGACAAAGTGAGAGGTTAGTGCTCTATGGACTTTGGGACCAGTATTTGGGGAGTGCATCGGCTTCCTCCCCTGGGGGCTAGAAGCCACTGAGGAGACACCCCATTTTGTAGTTTTCAGAGGCAGCTCCAACTCCTGGCCTGCGAACTGTAGGGAGATACAGCAATCAGTTTTGGGGGGTAATCTCTCTCGCTTTAACGTCCCTGGATCTGGATTGCGATCTGGGGTGGATGTTGTGGGGGGGTTTCCAGCTTGCCAGAAATGAAAGTTGTCCCCAACCACACATTCAGGACGAAAATTCCCCTATCTGGCAGCAAAGCCATAGTGTGGCAACAAGCCCAAAAGTCAAGTAATTAAGTGGCAACATGCCAAGGCAAAGGAAACAAATTAAACAGAAAAATGCAACCCTAGACTCCTACTTGGGAGGCAAGGAGGGTTGAAGCATGGAGTGGGAAGTGGACTGTGAGGTCAGAAGTCCTGCTCTAAAAGCCCCAGGGGAAAACATGAGCAGGTTGCAGGCCATAGAGGACCTTGAGAAGGACTTTAAAAATCAAATAAGAGAAGTGGAGGAAAAAATTGGAAAGAGAAATGAGAACGATGCAGGAAAAGTATGAAATTAGGGTCAACTGCCTGACTGAGGAAAACAACTCCCTAAAAAATAGACTAACTCAAATGGCAAAGGAGGCCCAAAGGGGCAATGAGGAGAAGAATGCCTTAAAAAGTCAAATCTGCCAGATGGAAAAAGAATCTCAAAAGTTCACTGAGGAGATTCATTCCTTCAGAATTAGACTGGAGCAAATGGAAGCTAGTGATTTTATGAGAAATCAAGATTCTATTAAGCAGATCCAAACAAATGAAAGAGTAGAAGGCAATGTGAAATATCTCATGGGAAAAACCACTGACCTGGAAAATAGATCCAGGAGAGACAATTTAAAATTATTGGACTACCTGAAAGCCATGATCAAAGAAAGTACCTAGAAATCACCCATCAAGAAACTCTCAAGGAAAATTGCCCTGGTGTTTTAGATCCAGAGGGCAAAATAGAGGTTGAAAGAATCCACAGATCCCCTCCTGAAAAAGATCCCAAAAAGAAAACTCCCAGGAATATTATAGCCAGGTTCCAGAATCCTCAGATCAAGGAGAAAATACTACAAGCAGCCAGGAAGAAAGAATTTCAATATTGTGGAAACACAATCAGAATAGCCCAGGTCCTGGTAGCTTCTACACTGAGGGACTGAAGCGCATGGAATATGATATTCCAGAGGGCAAAAGAGCTGGGACTGAACCCAAGGGACACCTATCCCGCAAAAATGAGTATTTTGTTTCAGGGGAAAATATGGTCATTTAGTGGAATAGAGGACTTTCAAGCATTCTTGAGGAAAAAACCAGAGTTGAATAGAAAATTTGAAAACCAGACAAAAGAAGCAAGAGGTGCCTATGTAGGTAATCAGGGAAAAGAAATCAAAAGGAACTTATCAAAGTTGAACTATGTACATTCCTATATGGAAAAACAATAACTGTGCCTGAGGAAATCTTTCTCCCTATGAAAATAATGGAAGAAGAGTGTATGGTCATGTGAATACATATGTGAATGTGTGTGTATATGGTTACAATTATATATGTATAGAGGGCATAGCTTGAATTTTTTGGGAAGGGAGGATACTCAAGGGGTGAAGTTTTGAGGTGAGAGAGGAAAGTGGCAGGAGGAGATGGGGAGAGACAGGGTGGGGTAAACTATCTCCTGTAGAGGAAGCAGGGGGAAGTGGTTGCAGGGGAGGGGAAAAATAGGAAGGCTAAAAGGCGAAACCACATTCTCATTGAATTTGGTTCAGGGAGAGAATGACATACATACTAGGTGGGACATCTCAACCTACAGCAGAATGGGGTGAAGGGGGATGAGAGAAGGGGTAATGGATGGGCATCCTTGGGGGAAGGGGAGGTTGCAGGTACCCACTATGGAAGAGGGACAGGATCAAGTGGGGAATGGACCAGGTGGGGGGGTGGGATGAGGGGGAGGGAATTATAAGCAGCCTTGTGCAATATATCTATAATGTTTTGCATAGCTAGACGTGTACAACATATACTGAATTACTTATTTCCCCAGAGGGAATGGGTGACAAGGGAGGAAGGAAATGGATCTGAAATTCAAGGTCTTAAGATTAAATGTTTCAGGGCGTCTAGGTGGTGCAGTGAGTAGAGTGTCAGCCCTGGAGTCAGAAGGACCTGAGTTCGGATCTGAACTCAGACACTTAATGCACACACAAATAAAAACCTGGCCGAGTGACCTTGGGCAAGTTACTTAATCCCAATTGCCCTGCAAAAAGCAAAAAAAAGATTAAATGTTTCAAATATATATAAATACTATTATTAATACTCTTTTGCTTGTAATTGGGAGATAAGATGTGCAGGCATTGGGACACAAAGATTCACCTTCCTCTAATGGAGAGGTCGAAGGGGGTGTTGGAGAGGATATGGGAGAGAGCAGATTGGAGGAAATGATGTCTTTCGGGAATGCTTTTCTGGCAGGGTGGGTAGGGGAAAAACAGGGGCGGGGGAATGATAGTAACTCAAAATCTGGCGGAAATGAATGATGTAAAACAGATGTTAATAAAGCATTTGTTTAAATTAAAAAATAAAAATAAAAATAAAAAAATAGAAAAAAAAACCTGTCTCCTCCTCATTTGTTATAGCACAATAGTATTCCATTCCATGCATATACCACAAATTGTTTAGCCATTCCCCAACTGATGGGCACCCCATTAATTTCCAATAATTTGCAACCACGAAAAGAGGTGCTATAAATATTTTTGTACATATTGGTCTTACTCCCACTTCTGTGATCTCATTGGGATATAACCCTAGAAGTGGTATTACTGGGTCAAAGGTTATGAAATTATTTATAGCCCTTTGGGCATAATTCCAGATTGCTCTCCAGAATGGTTGGATCAGTTCACAACTCCACTAGCAATGCATTAGTGTTCTAATTTGCCCACATTCTCTCCAGCATTTGTCATTTTCTTTTTTTTTTCATCTTAGCCAATCTGACTGGAGAGATATTGTACCTCAGAGTTGTTTTTATTTGCACTTCTCTAATCAATAGTGATTTAGAGCATTTCTTCATATGCCTATAGATATCTTCAATTTCTTTCTCTGAAAACTGCCTGTTCATATCATTTGACCATTTATCAATTGGGGAGTGACTCGTATTCTTATAGATTTGACTCAATTCTCTGTATATTTTAGAAATGAGTCCTTTATCAGAGACATAGGTTGTAAAAATTCTTTCCCAATTTCCCACCTCCTTCTTGATGTTGTTTACTTTGGTTTGTTTTTACAGAAACTTTTCAATTTAATGTAATCAAAATTAGCCACTTTGCATATTATAATGCTCTCTAATTCTTGTTTGGTCCTAAAGTCTTTCCCTCTCCACAAATCTGACAGGTAAACTATTCCTTGCTTTCTCCAATTGCTTGCAGTATCATCCTATATACTTAGATCATGCACCCATTTAGACTTGATTTTGGTATATGGTGTTAGATAATGGTCTATGCCCAGTTTCTTCCATATTATATTCCAGTTTTCCCAGCAGTTTTTGTCAAATTGCTCATTCTTATCCCCAAAACTGGGGTCTTTGGGTTTATCAAACCATAGATTACTATATTGATTTACTGCTGGTTCTCAGGTGCCCAGTCAATTCTATTGATCCACTACTCTACTCCTCTGCCTGTACCAAGCAGTTCTGATGACTGCTGCTGTATAATGAAGGTTAAAATCTTCTACCTAGTCCACTTTCCCTAGCATTTCTTTTCATTAATTCCCTGGATATTCTATACCGTTTCTCTTTCCAAATAAATTTTCTTACTATTTTGTCTAACTCTAAAATATAGTTTTTTGGTAAATTGATTGGTATGGCACTAAATATATAATTTAGTTTGAGTAAAATTGTCATTTTTATTTTATTTGCTCCTCCCAGCCATGAGCAATTGATATTTTTCCAGTTAGTTAGATCTGATTTTATTTGTGTGATAAAATCAAGATGCACTTAAACAGATCTAAGCAATTGAAAGAATAGAAGGCAATGTGAAATGTCTCATGGGAAAAATCACTGACCTGGAAAATATATCCAGGAGAGATAATTTTAAAATTATTGGACTACCTGAAAGCCATGATCAGAGAAGAATCTAGAAATCATCCTTCAAGGAATTCTCAAGGAAAATTGCCCTGATGTTTTAGACCCAAAGGGCAAAATAGAGGTTAAATTATTGTATTTCCATTTTCAATATTAAACACTTTACATATACATATATGCATGTATATATGTACATAATACACACACATATATTTAATCATTTCTGCTTCTCTGTGGTGAAAAATGAAATCATGAATCCACTACAAATATCTTGCTTTTATCTAAGCATACACCAAATTTAACATGCTCGCACCAAACCTACACTTCTTGTCTGTATATTCTTTGGATTCTCTTCTATGTATATCTAAAATGCTTCATTGATATTTTTTTCTGTTCTACTTTTGGGGGAGTATCATAACGCTTCTTGACCCTTTATTTTTATTTCTTAACCAGAAGGGGCTTTTATTTGTTATTTTTTTTTAAACTTTTCTTGCTCTCTAACAATAGGAGTCTATCAGAAATCTCATTCTGCTTTGGGTTCAGAAATTCTTTGCAACCTTCATTAAACTCTGAATGCTTAAATTGGTTATAGGCAACTAGCTTGCCTAGTGGATAGAAAGGCTGAGAAACAGGAAAATCTCAAGGCAAATCTGGCCTCACACAGTTCTTAGTTATGTGACTTTGAGTAAGTCACTTAACTTCAGTTTCTTTGACTATAAAATGAGGAAAACAGCACCTACTTCATAGGCTTTTCATCAGGAACAAATGAGGTAACATTTATAATGTCCTTATGTAATGGAAATGCAGATTTGAAGATCTTCCCTGACCCTAGGCCCTTTGATTGGCTTCAGTGACTCTGAGAACCTTCTTTAATTTGAAAATATTCTCTGCCCCCTAGTAGGCTGAATGTGGTCACATGGAGCCTGTGGTAGGAGGCTTGGTTTTCAGGAATGACCACACCTTGATGCTATGTGATTGGGCAGTGGGTCAAGAGCATGGTTACATTCTCTGACTCTGGAGAAGGCTATATAATTCCTGATGTAAGGCCTTGCTTTGGGGCTCACTTTGAGAAGTGTTGTGTGATATGACCAGATGAGACTCTGGGCAGCTGTTCAGAGCACCCTGGCTTTGAAAACCCAGATGTTGATGCTTCCCTCTCTGGTAACTGTGATTTTGGTATTGATAATGGTTGGACAATTTGGCAGTCTGTATATTTGGTCTGTCTGTATACTCTGAAGTTCGGGGTGCTGACCTTTTCCCCCTGAACTAGGTAATATATGTTTGATTGATTAAAGTGAGCTTGTTAACTGATTTTGAGTTGCTTTCCTTTACAAAAGCAGATGTAAGAACCCCTGTTGGCAGCCACTCTGGGTATGCTGGGGTGCTTGCTGCTACACCTTAGCAGAGTGCCTGACACATAGCAGTTACATAATAAATTCTGATTTCCTTCCCTACTCATTTAGTCTCATTTCAGTAATCATAACAAACTGCCAATGACACTCTGGGTCTGAGATCTACCATATATCTTTGAATCCCTGTATGATAAATGTAGAAAATGAAAAAAAAAAGTTCAGGTGTATAGAATTGAATTCTTTCCTTCAAGTATAAATTGATTTGATTAAACCTTTCTTTAATTCCACCTACTTAATTATCTCCTATTGAGAATCAATTCATATCTTCTTAAAGGGGATGATGATTTCTTTAGAAATGGTGACTTTCGGGGCAGTTAGGTGGTGCAGTGAGTACAGCGTCGGCCCTGGAGTCAGAAGGACCTGAGTTCAGATCTGGCCCCAGATACTTAATGCACACAAACAAAAACCTAGCCATGTGACATTGGGCAAGTTACTTAAACCCAATTGCCCTCCAAAAAGCCAAAAAAAAAAAAAAAAGAAAAAGAAAAAAAAAGAAATGGCAACTTCCCTGAATCGCAGAACTTCATTTTTATTTACATCTTAAAATTTTTTCATGGGGAGGAACAGGGCAACACCATAGAATATCTATATTAACAAATACCAGTGATTAAAACAAATTCTAATTGTGGGAGTAGTTGGCCCCTCCTGAGTCCTTTCTCCAGAATGAGGTTATCTAAGCAACTCTTTCTAAGGTTAGACAAAGGAATTGAATGACTTAGATCCCTTTTCCTCAAGAGAGAAATGATTTTTTTAATCTTGGCAGTGTGATAGTAAGGAACTTTGAGCCAGGAATATAGGAACCCAGAGTGACAGCTCCTTTTTCACACTAGAACTTATTCTTATTAATCACAATCATAGAGGGACCAGAGACAGATCAGTGAGAAACCATAGAAGAGGGATAGGAGGTGTACTTGTGTTTTTTACAATACTCACAAAGGTCAAGATTAGGGAAAACACAGTGAAGAACTACACGCAGAAAGATCCTAGTGAATTCCTATGAGAAGCTTCAGGTAACTTTCTGGGAAGCAGAGAACATTTCTTATGTAAAATTTGAGGAAGAGGAGGAGCAGGGGAGTCTTGGTACCCAAAGGGATCCTAATCCATCACAATTAGTCATGGCCCATCAAAAGTGAATCAAACTTTGGCTAAGATGACAAAACAAGAAAGTGACAAATGTTGGAGAGGGTGTGGGCAAATTGGAACACTAATGCATTGCTGGTGGAGTTGTGAACTTATCCAACCATTCTGGAGAGCAATCTGGAATTATGCCCAAAGGACTATAAATTCATAGCCTTTGACCCAGCAATATCACTTCTAGGGTTATATCCCAAAGAGATCATAGAAATGGGAGCAAGACCAAAATGCACCAAAATATTTATAGCAGCTCTTTTCGTGGTTGCAAAGAATTGGAAACTGAAGGGGTTCCCATCAACTGGGAAATGGCTAAACAAGCTGTGGTATATGAATGTAATGGAATATTATTGTGCTATAAAAAACGAGGAGGAGACACATTTCATATTTACCTGGAGAGGCTTATACAAACTGATGCTGAGCGAGAAGAGTAGAATCAGAAGAAATTTGTATACAATCACAGACACATCATATGTGTGATGATCAACTATGACAGACTGGGCTCTTCTCAGCAATGCAGTGATATAAGTCAATCCTGAAAGACTCATGAAAGAGAGAAATGTGACATCCAGAGATATAACTAGAAAGAACTGAGCTTGAATACTGGTGGAAGCAAACTAATTGATTTTTTGTTTTTTTTGTTGTTTGGTTTCATTTCTTCTTTACCATTTTTCATCCCACCTAGTACAATACGCCTTTGTAATTGGACTAATGTCTAATATGAATGTATTTGCAGATCCTATACTGGACTATATACTGTCGTGGGGGCTGGGGGGAGGGAAGTAAAGGAAATTTGAAAATCAAGGAAGTATGGAATTGAATCTTTTTAACAGAAACCAAACTAATAAATTAATTTAAAAAATAAAAACAAACTTTTAATAAAAAAGTGAATCAAACTAAATTTTTATAAATGTACAATTTTATCACAAAAATTAAGAAAATTTTGCACAAAGAAAATGAGTGACTAAAATGAAAAAGAAATTTTTCTCAACAGTTTTCTGTAAGGTGCTTGGTTCTTCAGAAGCTAAGGCCACGTTGGAGTGAACCCTCACTTCAGCTGGTGACTAGCACCACTACAAACAAGCCTCTCCTCTTCTGTCTGCTGAAATAGCCATCTCTGAGCTCACCTGTATCTACTCGGCCCTCATCCTTCACGACGACGAGGTTACTGTCATGGAGGATAAAATCAATGCCTGCATTAAAGCAGCAGGTGCAAATGTTGAACCATTCTTTTCTGGATTATTTGCCAAGGCCCTGTCCAATGTAAACACTGCAAGTCTCATCTGTAATGTAGGAGTTGGTGGACCTGCCCCAGCAACTGGTGGTGCTGCCCCCAATGGTGGGGCTGCTCCTGCTAGCACAGCGAAGAAACAGGAAACAAAAAAAGAAGAATCCGAGGAGTCCAATGATGACATGGGCTTTGGTCTATTTGACTAAATATTTTTTGTAATACTAAATAAAAACTTAACTAAAAAAATAATAACATGAAATGAGAAAAGAAGCAGATAAATTGGGAAGATGTCTTTGCACCACATTTCTATGATAGTTTTAATTTCTTTTTTTTTCACTTTTTGAACAAATACTTTATTAACTTCTGTTTTACATCATTCATTTCTGCCAGATTTTGATTTACAATCATTTTCCCCCCATTATTCCCCTACCCAACCTCCCAGAATAGCAGTCCCACAAGATATCGCTTCCTCCAATCTGCTCTCTCCCATACCTTCTCCCATACCCCCATCGACTTTTCCATTAGAGGAAGATGAATCTTTGTGTCCCAACGCCTGCACATCTTATCTCCCAATTATAGGCAAAAGAGTATTAATAATAGTATTTATATATATTTGAAACATTTAATGTTACGACCTCGAATTTCAGATCCATTTCCTTCCTCCCTTGTCACCCATTCCTTCTTGGGATATAAGTAATTCAGTATATGTTGTACATGTCTAGCTATGCAAAACATTATCATAGTAGATATATTGTACAAGGCTGCTTATAATTCCCTCCCACTCATCCCACCCCCCACCTGGTCCATTCCCTACATGATCCTGTCCCTCTTCTATAGTGGGTACTTCCAACCTCCCCTCACCCCAAGGATGCCCTCCCATCCATCATCCCTCCTCTCATCCCCCTTCCCCCTATCCTGCTGCAGGTTGAGATATCCCATTTAGTATGTATGTCATTTTCTCCCTGAACCAAATTCAATGTGAATGTGGTTTTGCCTTTTTAGCCTTCCTTATTCTCCCCCTCCTTTGCACCCACTTCCCCTACATGAGATAGTTTACCCTACCATGTCTCTCCCCATCTCCTCTTGCCACTTTCCTCTCTCACCTCATAATTTCATCCCTTGAGTATTCTCCCTTCCCAACAAATTCAACCTATGCCCTCT